>JARKHS020030093.1:0-58452 GCA_030143305.2 Amblyomma americanum
CCTTCATTAATTACGAGAAAGCATTCGACTCAGGGGAAACCTCAGCTGTCATACAGGCATTGCGTAATCAAGGTGTAGAAGAGCCTTATGTAAAAATACTGGACGATATATATCGCAACTGCAAAGCTACCGTAGTCCTCCATAAAGTCAGCAATAAAATTCCAATAAGGAAGGGTGTTAGGCAAGGAGAGACGATCTCACCAATGCTATTCACCACCTGTTTGCAGGAGGTATTCCGAGGCGTGAACTGGGAACAGTTGGGAATAAGAGTTAATGGAGAATACCTAAATAATCTGCGATTCGCTGATGACATTGCCTTGCTGAGTCACTCAGGAGGTGAACTGAAAATCACGATCAATGAGTTAGACAGGCAGAGCAGAACGCTTGGTCTAAAAATTAACATGCAGAAAACCAAGGTAATGATCAACAGTCCAGCAAGGGAACACCAGTTCACAATTGGCAGCGAGGGGCTGGAAGTGTAAAAAAATACGTCTACTTAGGGCAGGTAGTGACAGCTGATCCGGATCATGACAGGAAAATAACTAGTAGGATAAGAATGGGGTGGAGCGCATATAGCAGGTTCTCTCAAATCATGAATGGCAGTTTACCAATTTACCTCAAGAGAAAAGTGTACAACAGCTCTATCTTACCGGTACACACCTACGGGGAAGAATCGTGGAGGCTAACAGAGTTCAGCTTAAGTTAAGGACAACGCACCGAGCCATGGAAAGAAAAATGGTAAATGTAACGTTAAGTGACCGGAAGCGGGCAGAGTGGGTGAGGGAACAAACGCGGGTTAATGAAATCCTAGTCGAAATCAAGAGGAAAAAATGGCCTTGGGTAGGGCATGTATTGCGAAGGCGAGATAACCGATGGTCCTAGGGTAACGGAGTGGATTCCAAGAGAAAGAATCGTACCTGTGGGCGGCACAAGGCTGGGTGGGCGGATGAGATTAAGAAGTTTGCAGGCAAACGGTGGATGCAGATAGCAAACGACAAGGTAAATTGTAGGGACATGGGAGAGGTCTTTGCCCTGCAGTGAGTGGGTGTAGTAAGGATGATGATGATGATAAGTCCGTTACACATGCTCTTATATCTTCCTTCTGCACGACATCACCCAGGCGTCCTCACTGCCGGTGCAGCAGCGCAAGGTTTTCCACCAGTCGAGGATCTTGCCGCGTGACTTTCACAGTGACTGTTGGAACGGAGGCCCGTCTCCCGCGGCTTACCGCAGTCCCGCACCTCCACCGCTCTGCCCGCAGCACGCGAACGCGGCCCATGACTGGTGGTTTCGCAGTACGCCGCAGCCCATGTTGGGGGCGCCACCTATGATGCCCGCGAGATGCGACTTCTTCCCACCTGCTCGCCTAGACCAGGAGGCTGTCGGCAGGAGCCCGGCAGCAACCGAGGAAGGCGTCGTGCCTAGTGCGTGTGATGCGTCGACGGATTAGGATGCATCAGAAGACATCCGAGGACGTTGTGCTTTTTTTATTGAGAGCTAGCCAGGCGCTGGCTTCTTGAACTCTGCTTAAATGTGTAACGCAGATTTTATGGTGAATAAAGCGAGAGATAACAAACTCCGGGGACTCTTTCGGTTTTTCATGCGGAAAAAAGCCGGCGATAGCTCAACCGTCCAGCGGACACGAAAGACAAGCCCCTGTAAAACCCGCATAATCGACTGTGAACAACGTAATGTGTCTTTCTTTGTTGGTCGGAAGGTAATCGCGTCACATTGAAAAGCTGACGTCATTAATTTTTGTGTGACAGACACATGCTACAGAAACGAAGGCGTGAATTCCGTAAAGTCTCTCTTATGCAGCTGTCGCAGTGTGAAATTAAAAGAGACCCGCATGAGGGCTCCAGTTACCACGCTGTGGATTGTATTGTGTCCGCTGGGGCTAACTTCGAGCTCCAACTGTTTGTCGTAATGGCTTTCTCTACCTCTCTGGAATCTAGGAAATAGAGCATATACGCAAAAGGAACAGCACCTAAGAACAGCAGATGTAACAGTTTAGTTTGGCCCAATAAAACTTAAATTTCTGCATTCGCGACTATGCTCTTGAGAATGCTCAAACGGGAGTAGGCCTTCAGAGCAAGTCTCGGAGGCCTACTCCCATATGGACATGCATCGGTGGTTTTGGCGCGCTTCCTGAACTGCACGATATAAAGCGAGGGCGTCCTTTATGCCTTGCATTGTAAAAAAATCTCTCTCCCTCTCTCCAGATGGCTCTAGTATGAAAGGCGCATGCCACACGCAATGTTTCTAAAGCTTGAGGATGATAGCGATCGTACAAAACTGACGCGAATTTGAGAAAAAAATTAGCTGCGGTTCAACTACTGCTAAACCTGGTTAGATAGCGAAAGGTGTGGTGTATCGGGCAACTATAGACGCGGCTTGGTGTCTGTAACGTTGAGTGTGTTCCGTACACTGGATTGGCAGCGGCCCACCCTGCCACCCTGGCAGGTGGCAGTTAATGGTTGATCGCAAGAAGTTAGTCATCCAGTGAACGCTGCGACCTATTACTACAGTGCCGCGCGTGGGCCCCAACGTCGTAAGCGCTAATGCATGCAGTCCACATCTCTCCCCACCGCCACGAACCTCAAATCGCGATTGAGGCGTCCACTGCCCCAGGGAGCCAGTTATGCGTCTTCCTTTCCTCAAAATAATCGGAGTCTAGAAGCTGTCAACGCTAACGGCAGTGAACCCAATGGACGCCGACGGTATATAGCTTCAGTGCCGCGTTTCTCCTACAACGTTGTGAATGCGTAGGTTAAGGTGCGACTGGGGTGTCCACTGTCCCAGGGCGCCAGTTATACACATTTACTTTGCTTTCGAAGAAAATTGGATTTGTATTTAAAATTGGTTTTGAGGAAAGGAAATGGCGCAGTGACTCTCTCATATATCGGTTGAAACCCGAACCGCGCCGTAAGGAAGGGATAAACGTGCTTGGGCCGAAGGTCGTTCAAGGCCATTATCTGGCCCACCCAACGACTGCTTTACCTAGCGCAATGAAGCTTTCCGCTTCAAACAGCGGCGAAAGGTAAGGCGACGGAGTCGGCGGCAGCCACCTGCGCCGTGCGTGACGCCACTCGTGCTCCGACATACGCCGGCTCGCGCGAAGCGCGGTGTTGACTAGCGTACAGGGACAAATGGGATGTTTCTTTACCGCGTTTCCTCCTGAGAATGGAGGCAGCCTTGTTCAGGTCCACACTTCCCAAACAAGATACTAATGTCGTGGAAGCCTTAATACGCAAGGCGAGCAAAGTAGCACTCAACTTAGCCATTAAAGCACCCACAACCGACTACTCGCCATGGGCCTCAACAACACTATCGGGGGACTAGCGGAGGCCCTCTCATAAGCCCAACACATTCGCCTCACACAGACATCTAATGGCTGGTGTTTCCTGGACTCCTTCGAATGTCGGATACCGGAAAATGACCCAACACTCCTCTCCATCCCACGCTCCTTCCACTGGGAGCTGCTTATTAAGCCGCTTCCAAGAAGCATCCACACCACCATGAGCAGCGCCACCGAGCTCAAGATAATTGGATTGGAAAACATTTAATTCGTCAGAAACGGCAGAATGCAGACGATCCGTGCTAGGGGGCTATCAGTCTACGGCTGACAGCGACCTGGGTAGCCCATTCAGTGACCCGGGTTTGAACTCCCAAGTCTGAGCTGACCAACACGGCCTCCCACTGCTCGAGAGTAGGAACCTGTATTAGAGATTTCGGGGGCGGCTCCTCTTTACAATTCCACAATAGGTGATCATAAGTGGCTAAATCACCACATAATGTACATGCAGGGTCGTATTCACCGGGGTAGAATTTTGACAACAGGTAAGGCGTCATGAAGGATCGCGTCTGGAGTCGCCTCCAAGTGCTCTCCTGCTCCTTATTAAAGGCTTTGTCTGGAGGAGGGAATATCCTCCTTTCGAGTTTAAAATGGTTAGTAATATCGTGAAAAGATGATAGGCCGTCCTTCGAAAAATTCTCAGCAACGACATCGTCCCCTGCTCGGCTGACGAATCCTCGAGCTGTTATGTGTGCCGCTTCGTTACCAGGGTTCCCCGAGTGAGCCGGGACCCATATCAATTCAATAATTCTGTCTAAGTCTTTGGTTTGACCCAATATGCTCATTGCTGCCTGAGAAATTCTGCCCCTCGCATAATTGCGTATGGCAAATTTAGAGTCGCTGAGTATGGTAGTAGCTTCTGTGTTAATGATAGCAAGGGCGATTGTCGCCTCTTCTGCCGTTTCCGGGGATTTCGTTATGGTAGTGCCGGAGACTATCAGTCTACCTTGCGTATCCACCGCCGTTAGTGCGAACGCTTGTTTCTGGGGATATTCTGCGGCATCTACATATACTTCATGTTCATTTTGGTTGTATATGTTTGTATATGTTTGTATATGTTTTGTATGTTGTATATCTTGGTTGTATAATTTTGAACTGTAACCGCGCTGGAGCGTCTTATCTTGAGCTCTTGCCCTAGCCCTTCTTCTCTGCTCACCACGAGGGGAGAAGAAGGGCTAGGGCAAGAGCTCAAGATAAGACGCTCCAGCGCGGTTACAGTTCAAAATTAAGGGAGAGGAAGCGGTCGACGCCACGGTTCAGCTCCCCTTCTCTTCATCCATCACCCTACTCCTCCCTCCAGACACCTCCCCAGAAACTGCACAGGAGGCTGCGATTGTCATTGCCATCGCCTGTATAGAAGTCAGGTGCATAATAAGGCTAAAAAGCAACGACGCTAAATTTTGCACGAAGCCGATTCGATGTCGCTGCTTCATGCATCTGAGCTCTGAAGTAATACCCAGGCCTCGTCATGTGGAGCAAATATGGTGCCTGCGCACTCAAGCAATCCCGAAAACAAGGCTGCAATCGTTTAGCTTGGGGGTTCTGTTAACCGAGGTCAACTGACGACTACTGCTGCTGTTGCTAACAGGAAGAAAAGGAAAGTGCACGGGCCTGCCTACTGGCTCAAGCCGAGCCTTGCTCGCTGCCGCGTGCTGAAATATAGGAGTTAAAGGATAGGAGAGCAAAAACAGAATGAAAAGGCGCACCGCGCTAATATGCCTCGGGCGGATCCCGGAGGTAGTGCAATACCGGGCCGCCCCGTGCCAGAGTGCCTCAAGCCGAGCACACCGCCATATTCCAAAAATAAGTTTAATATCTTGGGTCCAAGGAGCGGTAGCAGACATTAAATCAGGTATCAGATATCATGCTCCTCCCGAGTTCAAATGGCCTCTGATCAGAGATTCACGCACGAAGGAGCGTCTGCCCTCTTTCAGCAAGCGGAGGCGGGCTTAAACAGCTGCTCGTCAGCTGTACCCCCTCCCCCCACCCACCAGGCGCCCGCATGCTATGTCGGTGAACCTTAAAAATCGCCAGGTGGTCGAAATTATTCAGGAGCCCTCCACTACGGCCACACTTTCTTCCATTCTTCTTTCACTCCCTCCTTATCCCTTCCCTTTTGGCGCGGGTGTCCACCAAGATACTGCGCCATTTCCTTTCCTCAAAAAAAGAGAGAAAGTGGCGGCGTAGTGGAGGGGAAAATGAAATAATAATAATAATTATTATTATTTAATTTTCCCCTCCACTACGCCGCCACTTTCTCTCTTTCTTCTTTCACTCCCACCTTCCTCCCTTCCCTTACAGAGGGGTTCAGGTGTACGCTGGGATGTGAGACGATTACTGCACCATTTCCTTTCCTCAAAAACCAGTGTTCAATTTCCAACGAGCCAGCAGAGAAAGCCAAAGCTACTGCGCCTTTTCTTTCTTCGTGACCATTTTTATTGCTTGCATTTCGCGCCGCCAATGCGATACGTACCCACCGCTATGTCTCACTGGTTAGTGCACTCGGCTGCTGAGTTGGAGCACGCGGATTCGAACCCCGCTGCGGCCGTGCTTTGATGCCTGTGCTGGGCGCTGCCCATGGTCGTTCAAGATATCCAGGGGCGCGATTTTTGATATTCACATTCGCTTGTCGTCGACATGTTGCCTCTCAGAATGGCTCTCAAACGTGTCGTACAGCGACAAGGCAGGGCAAGGTCGGTGTGAATCGTCCTCTGTTGTATGCACACTTTTCGCGCTGACGTCACATTGACGTTAAATTGAAAAAAAAAACATTTTCAGCAGCGCTATTCTTGGTGCCAGGGTAGTAAATATAAGTGATTGTAAAGGAAAAAGAAGGTACAGGTGATACCTATGAGAACACATGCGCTCGACTTGCCAATTTGGAAAAAATAGATGCATACAGAGAATGACCCCTTCCTGAAATCTGACTGGCTGGAACAATGTCACGTGAAACACGTGATACGCACGCATTACGCATACGCACGCGTTATTTACAATGTGCCGCCATTGCTAAAAATGGCTGCAATTTGCTAGCGTCATTACGCACGGCCAAAGGTACCCGAATTATTCGAATGAGTGAATTCAACGTTGATTTATACGACGTTAGGTCGCCGCAGTTTAACAGGTATTTATTTGAAGCCAAAACTAAGCTGATAAAAGTCTGGTTTTGCTTGCGCAATGCAATCAAACGGCGTCATAAGGGCACATGTGAAATGAGCAAGGAATCATAGCGTTTTTAGCCAGAGCTTAAATGTGCATTCGCATAGGGGGCGATAACTGCTCTCCCGTTGCAAACCCTTCGCTCGCAGTGTGACGTGGTAATGGCGGCGCCGGCGGTGCGTTTTGATGAGTTTTGCTGATCGTTGCATTTATTCGTCGTTTGTTAAGCCATAGAACTGCGAGAGGTGAGCGACTTGTAATAGCACCACGCTGCCTTCGAGTGGTCTCTGACTAGACAGCTCGTCTGTGCAATCATTTGACGAGGCGTATGATGTGTTCGCTATGCAAGGATGCAAGAAGCAGTGCCGAACTGTCGAGCTCTGAATTGCGATCACGAGCAGTGAACGTCGCTGAACGGATGGGCTCTGCGCGCGTGATGAGTGGATGACAAGATAGGTGTTCGCGCGGCTGAGTAACAAACTCGAGGAATGTGTCGGGCTTCTCGACGAGACATCTGACGGACTATCTGATTACAGCGGTGTCAGCAAGACTGCGTAAACATCTGTTGGGAAAGGTACAACTTGACAACGCCTCCAGCATCATTGAGGTTAAGGAAAACGAAAGCTGTTGCGGTGACAGTTTGTGTAGCATCATTCTCAATTCTTTTGCATGCAGGCTGAAAATGCGATTAAAGCAGTCAAATGAGTATGTGCAGGACACATTTGTTGCCTTAAGTATGGAAAAAAATTGCGTGAAAGCTTAAAAGAATACTAGAACTGAGCCTCAGCACTGCTATTGAAGCACATAAAGGTGATTTCACTACGCAAGCTGAAATTTTCGTAGCAGCAGTTACACAGCAGTCACGTGGAAATGAATGCAGAAGGGCGAAAAAATTATTTCTGTAAGGGAGCGCGGAAAATGAAAATATATGAGTCTTGTACATTTTTTTTTTTGCAGGAGTGCTGCTCCTGCCTGTGAAGGTACCAGAACACAGCACACAGGAATTCTGTGTGTTATCCATCCATGACCACTTTGTGTGGAATACCTCTTCATTCTCTTGTACTGCCCGCATGGAAATCGTCAAACCGGTGAACACTTGCTAAGCGTGTTGTGGCAGGCATGAAGCATTAACGCGTTTATCTGGAGTAAGATTGCATCGGCCTAGTGATATCTGATTGTATTGATA
The DNA here is from genome assembly GCA_030143305.2 of Amblyomma americanum. Taxonomy (NCBI): domain Eukaryota; kingdom Metazoa; phylum Arthropoda; class Arachnida; order Ixodida; family Ixodidae; genus Amblyomma; species Amblyomma americanum. The sequence goes on from JARKHS020030093.1 coordinate 7,701, forward strand.
TATATTTTATTGAGCAAGGAAGGACAGTGTAAATAGAACCGCTTTCCAAAATAATGTAAATAATCATGTCTATATTTTTCAGATGACAGCAGAGATAGATGTGGGGGACACGCAGTGTTGTCATATGACTTTGAATTCCTCTTACTGACTACAATGTCACGGCAGCCTCATTTTTCTCGGTGAAAAATGCAAAAGTATGCATGTACTATAAGACTAAAGGTAGTCTTAAATATTTGAGCATGTGCCCTTCTCTGCCACATATTTTGTAGTAGTTTATTTTACTGAGTATAAAAAGACTAATATGAAAATATTTGTGGCCATCAGTTTAGAAAATATGCAATCAAGTACCAGCAGCTATTATTGAAACAGTTAATTTTGGTACTAATTATTGGTTTTGCACTGAGCATCTTTTACAATCATACGTGAAACTAGACTGCAGTTGAACTTGCCGCTTCAACCATTTCACATGTTTGGAAACCCAATGTCTAGCTTGTTCGAAGATTTCAGTGTACAACTTCGATTAACTTGCAGGTGATGGTGTGCGTCAAATGCAGATGGGGTGGACCACTCTCACCACGGGGTCTCACGTGCTCGAAAGCCCTGATACCAGATCTATCTTCGCTCATGTCTCGGCTGGACCGGTTACCTAGCTGGGTGGCCATACCAGGCTCCTGAATGATTGCATGAGGTGTGTGAAAAGATGTCGAGGGCTGCATGGCATAGTCAAAACTTCTCTTCGAAGAACAGCACAGCTTGCATTGTGTAACAGAACGCATTCATTCAGCTGCATGACCATGACACCACCGCCGAGTGTTGATATTAGCAGGAGCATCAACATCTACAACAAGGAGGAGGACACAGCATCATTTCTGTTCTACCTGACAGAAAGGAAGTGTATGATAAGCTGCATGTGGGAATCGCACTCACTGGTGCGGTTTTTACATTTAGATGTACCTTAAGCAATCAATGTGCATTTTTTCTCTTTCAAGTTTGACGGCCTACTGCAAAGAAGCTGGTGATGTCTTCTTCATTTTCGTGCTATTCTATAAAGAGGACTATATTTTTTGGCTTTCAATTTATTAGTAGTATGCATAACAACAGAGATCAGTTTTAATTCAAAAGTATTTACAGGCTCAAGACTCACCAGCGGGGATGTTCGCAGAAACGTGCCACACTATAGCTATCAATCAAGCGTTGTTGAGGTGTCCACCGAGATTTCGAGAGGTCATACCTACTGCGTCCTTTCCTCAAAAACCTTTCCTTTCCTCGAAACACATGCTTTCACACTCCTCCAGGTAAGCAGACAAGTATCCTCATAGTTAGATAGTAATTAGTTAATTACCAATACTAGTGCGTAATACCTGCACTTCAGCCTACTGTGCATGCGCGTGATGTCACTGAGTGGCGCCACCATCGTGCGGGAGGAGCGCTTCCAACGCAATCTTGCCAGACGCCTCCTGAATGCCGATCTGGAAGGATGCTGCGTAAACACTCTCCTTTGTCTCTAGCAACCAATTGTGCGCGTGCTAATGAACATCAGCGAAAGTGTCGTGAAGCGAACAATTGTTTAGTTCTTAACATCTTCACAACACATCAGCGACAAAAGCAGCAACACTGCGCTAAAGGCTTTCGCCTCACCACACTGCAGGTCAACAGAGTGCTGCCCTGATTTTTTTTCGGGTCCTGCAGTTTTTTCGTTAATCAGGAAGTGTCCCAGGCGCTTTCCGCCTGCTGTCGGCCAACCTGCTGAGTGTGTGCTTCAACACATGCTTTGATGATTTTGAAGAAATGCCGTTCTTTGGTGCAGTGTCTCCTTAAGTGTTCTGCTTGTACACAACGCGCATAAACCAAAAGTAGCATGCCAGGCCGACAACCAGGCAGACCTGTACCAGTTCATTAAAGTTCTTCTCCTCCTCCAAAGCGCACATTGCAACGCCTACGTACGGTATGATGGCCTTCATTGAACTGTAGACGTCATGCTTTTGGTGTGCATAGAGGGTTTTCGTTGTTCATTTTAATGCACAGTAATGGAAACTACTTTGAAAGTGAATGCAATTCATTGAGCATTACTCTCCTGCAGTGCTCATTAGTCCCATCACAAGGCCTTAATTGCATCAATGTATGGTGTAAATGTTGCCTAATAGCATTGCGAGATACCACTCGAAAAGAACCAACAATCGTCCTAATATGTATGTGCAAAGGAGTGTACACAGGGAAGGTCATACAGTTGCACATCAGGCAACAAACATTGCTGAAGCCTGTTGTAGATTCCTCGTGGAGTGGACATGGCTTGCGAAAACCAATACACATTCAGTGTTATCATGCAGCATTAATGAACCTTTTGCCAGAATACCACTGTCTCCCTGAAATATTGTGCTGAGGGCCACGTTAGCCTAGCATTTCTTTCCTCTTTTGTGTGTAATCTTACTGCTGTGGTGCTTGTGCTTTTCTGGTCGTGTTGCTGTTCCTCCTTCTTAATTTTGCTGCAACTTCATAGTTTTTGTAATCCTTTGGTTCTTTCGCCTCACCCTGAGACATGTTGATGCCTAATGTGCCACGTGCACTAGATAATCCGTGTGTATGTGCACGTTAAGATAACAACCACATGAAGCGAATTAAGCAAGTGTCTCGCGCACTGCATGAGGCTGTATGTAATGTGGCATCGCCCTCCATCTTCACTCCCCACCTCTGTATTCGTCCCATTCCCCAAGATGGAGTAGCGTATGTGAAGACTTTTTTAATGGCTTTTCATGGGTTTCTTAGAAGTTTATCGTTCAGTAAATTATGGCTCTTACTAGCCCAAACAAAAACTAGATGGAGCAAGAGGAAGTTATAAATAAAGGAAAAAACGCGCTAACAGTCGTCTTATGTGCGGTAATAGGAACCATCCCTCGAGAGAAAAGCTGGAGATGTGAAAGATAGGAGAAAAAAATGTACTACACACTCACATCATGCAGTGTGTAGGTCGTGCGATCTTTCAACGAAGTTGCTCTATAAACAAAATGGTCAGGCGTCGTCTCAACAAAATTTACAGCTTCATTTGAACAAAAAAAAAATAAATGGTAAAAAATAGCCTTCAGCGAAATGCGCTTTAACAGCATTTTTCTAATGGATCCTCGTTGTGTGGTATGCACTTGATAAATGTTTTTTTATTTTTCTCGGGACATGCCGCTGTTTTCAGGAGGCTTTTCTGATGTGAAATTCGATCTCAGAACATAGCCACCAATGTGCATAACCATATTGTAACAGAGAAAGTTGCCAGGGCCCTATGAAAGGCCGTGCATTCCGACTGCCGGTGTGTCAGTGCTGCCTTATTTTGGTTTCTTGCTCGTTGCTGACGAGAACGCTTTGTGCGGGTTTTAATTGTCACAGGCAAATATTCTCTCTCGGATATCCACTTTGAAGGTGTTGCCGCAAGGTGTAGGCACTATACTTTGTTACTGACACGAATTTATAGGTTTCTCGTCGAAGGAGCTTTTCTCCCTGTAAGTGGAGGAGTTGCTGCGGCAGTTGCTGCGCCCTTAAGTGCGCGTCTCTGACTATCATGTGACCTCTACATAAACTGGACAGGTTCTGCCAGCCTCGTCTTTTTGTCACAGGTTATTTGCATACATATAATTACAGCGATTCCATTGCAATCAGGTCCCTTTCCGAAGCACTGTTAGTCGCAGGCTTCATGTTATTGTGTAAGTTTACGTCATGTGCATGCGCATTCATGTGGCGTGTTCTCACTCCCTGTAGACAACGATAAAGATGCTGTGTAAAAAATTCTCTCTCACTCTACCTTCAAGGTGCAGCCCAAGATTGAAACACGGACTGCCCATTACTGGGTCCTGCGGTACTTTCTCTTAACCATGACAGCGGGAACGAACGGCGCATGTAATCGCAAGCACACGAACTAACATTGAATTTTTTTTATTCCGAAGTTCAAAGTTCGCCGTCGCCCATCGAGTCTTGCGCCATTTACGGCTCTTCTAAAATGATCTTGAGCAGGGGCATTTGTTTCTCGCCAATATCTGGGAAGGCTTTCGCCATCTTGACCACTGAAACATAGCAGCAGCGGCTTTTTACACAGGAGCGTGGGATGTCGTTCCACTCAGTCAGATTCCCAAATAAAGACTTTAATCAGGTATCGAAGAGCTGATAGGAAATCTGGATAATGCCGCGGAGACCAAAAGCTTTGTGGCTATATAAGCGTGATGTTTTAGTTTACCGAGGACTATCCATTTTTTAGGCTTTGAATTTTCAATTCTGCAACTCTTTTAACTATCACTGATCTCACTACTACTGGCACAGTGGCAGGACATGGCACTCCGTGACTCAGAACACCGCATAACAAAACTGTTTCAGCCAACAAAGTTATTTGAGTTTATATCTTTTGTACAAAGAATAACAACCCAGATACATCAACGCTGAGAATGGCTGTAGGAATCATAACCCCGGAAATCTGCCTGTAAAGATTAAGCTGATACCGCTTTGTTCGTTTTTGCGATGCTTTCACAGAGAAGTCGGAAGAGAAAGTTTTACCAGCCTTGTGTTATGAGCGAGTGCCCACTTCCCCTTATTAAAGACCAAGGATGCGGAAGAAAGAAAATAAGTGGTTGCTCAGCGAAAAGGCGGCCTTTTACGCTCACCTGACTGGTCACTGAGGATCATTATTGCCAGCGGCCGTGCAACGTACAAAGACGATTTGAGAAGGATGCCCTCGCTTTGTGCGCTCGCCGTCTCATTAGAAGCTCGTCCGGATGTCAAAAACGTTTAAGGTAAAAAAAATGGAAGCGCGCCGACGTGAGATTTGCAGATATATTGCTTATCATAGTGAAATCTTCAAATATATGAAAAAATGCGTTCACTCACACTTTGTCGTTCAAAAATCATTTTGTCCAGATTTATTGCGCATGTCCTTGCCATGGTCTGCTGGAACGCTCGCAAGTTTTTGAGAAGTGCCTTCCGGTTGGAAAGAATTGAGACGGACTGAAACCCTGGTTTACTACGGTGCAGCTAAATCCTCCGTTAAAATATGCAGGCAAATGATGGTTATCGCACAGGCGACTGCAACTGAAACAAGCTTAGCTCTGCAACCTATCACCGATTGTTTCCTAAGGCAACAGCCACTCAGTGCTACAGCTAGCATTTGTGGTGGGGGCACGTGTTCGAGATGATGAGACCAGACGTGATGACCTGGCCCGTCGTGTGGTTCGATCGACGTTGACCTGGTGAATGCAGGCCGCATGAACGGACCTGGATCCCATGTATACCAGCTTCTTATTATTCTTGCCAATTTGCTGCTGTTATGACACGTATGAAAAACGAAGCAGCTGCTACGAACGTGCGCTCAGTGAAATACATTATAATATAATTTCACAATAGTGACTCTTAATGGTACGCAATTGCTGATTAAGCTCTACAAGAAAATATGAACTCAAAAACCCCACGAAACAAACAAGGAAGAGATGTGTTTCAAAGAGATTGTTCTGACCTGGCACTTCACGCGCAGATTCGCAGATTACGCAAGGGAAGAGTTAAGTGCCTATTGCGCTGCGTTAACTATGTGAACAGAATGTGTTCGAACTGGGGGTTGGGGATGCGTTTTTCATTTGTACGGGTACAAATTCTATTTGCGCATTCAACCTCTCGATCAATCTTCTTCGGATGAAATAAGAATGAATATAGTAGTTGCCTACAGAGCTGCGGTTAAGCCCCCTTTCTAGGCTTCAGCTGCGTCAGCGTTAGCGTCGCCTGTCATAGGATGATGAGGAAAAATAAAAAAAGAGGGGATTGGAGAGAACAAAGTAATCTAGAAGAAGGAAACCAAGAGGAGGAGGTTAAATTTGAAAAAAAAATAATTTTTAGTAAAGAAAGGAGCCGAAACTTTCCAACTTCTAGGTAGACATCACAACCGTGCCGTGAGGGAAGAGAAGTTCGCTGCGAAAGGAGAAAGAGGTGCCGTAGTGGAGGGCACCGGAATAATTTCGACCACATGGGGATCATTAACGGGCAGCAACATCGCACAGCACACGGGCTCCTTTTGCGTTTTGCCTTCACTGAAACGCGGCCGCCATGGCTGGATTCGAAACCAGGTACTTCGGTTCAGTAGTCGAGCACCCTAACATTTTGAGCCACCGCGACCAGGCAAAATAGCTTCGTGGGGCTAAATGGGCGTCTTACATAAGAAAATAAAGAGGCAATGTTAAATGCTGAGGGTATTAAGCAGCCATTGCTGTATTGATCGGTGGTGGCTTTGGCATAAACGATCGAAAAAAGTCAATTCAGTGCGCAAATAATTTTTTATGCATCGAAATTCAAAGTGTAAATAACACCAGCTCTCGGAAACCGCGTCCCGAGAGCGAGCGTATCCGTCGAGTGAGTCTTACTGCGTCCGAAGTATGAGCCATTTACCGAAAAAAGGCGGCATTTGGAGTACCGGCGCATGAAGCCTCCGAACATCAGAAGGGTTACTAAAGACCCACCCTCAATCTCCATCCTCCGGCCCCTCCTTGTTCTAAAAAGGTAACTCCCCCCCCCCCCTTCCCCTGCCCACCTAACTCCACCCTCTTGAAGAACTCCCCGCAGGAGCTCGCGCAGCACCGGAATGAAAAACCGACAGCGAAATAAAATTTTGAGACAATATAAGGCGTCCTATATAAAAGGTGTGTCGCGACTGGCTATACAATTCATCCTCGAATCTAAGAACAAGTAGGCCAAAACTTAATCCAGCTGGCCAACCTACACCGGAGTGCTCACCAAGTAACTGGCCGCACTTCAGTGATATCCCGCTACTTTATTTTTTAAATTATTGGGGAACTTCCGCAGAACTAGTAAAGCTATATTGCACAGTAAGCCCTGGTGAAGAAACCAGATCCGCGGCCGGGTGTCTCGAGGCACTCGCATTTCGGTTCTGGCCAGGCGAAGGGTGCGGTTTGTGGTGGGCGCTCTAGCTACCATGTGGTTGCGTATCGAGGCGGTTGTTGTGGGTCCTATCAGATAAGCAAATCAAAAATAAGTAAGCAAATCAGTTCAGTAGTCTCTATCCGGTGGGATGACAGCATGCCATCCTCGTGTCTTAAGCAGGCGTTCCCAAGTGAGTCGTCAATGGCTGTGCATTGTACCCTCATATGAAGGTAGAAACAAGCCACAGCGTAATTCAGCTGATAGACTCAGAGCTTCGTGCGAGTCAAGATGAGAAGCCCAACTTCGCTGATATCCCACTACATTTTTTGTATTTTTGTTCTTGGGCAGCTATAAAGAACGAGGAAAGATGTAATGCGCAGCAAGGCATAGAAACAATAAACCATATGCGTGGCCCAGTATCGTGAGGTATTCACCGCTTAGTTGTGGCCAGGCGGAAGGTGCGGTCGTAAGAACGTAGGCGGTACCATGAGCTTGCTTATCGAGCCTCTTTCAGTGGTAGCCATCAAAAGGACACATTAAATTAATACATTAAAACAAAAGATCACAGTGAACCGTAATTTAATTATGTACTGGCAGTGTGATATCATTGAAAGGTATTTATGCCTTTGCTATATGTGACTAGTGCGGCTTGTGAGACCCAGGTTGCTCTTCCCGAGCAACGGCCTTTTTGAGATCTCGTACGCCACTTGCCACCTGCCACAATTGGCCGGTGGAGGATTTATACAGACGAACATGGTATTGTGACGTTACTTCTCTCTGTCGAGTGTTCCTTCGTCGGTATATTGATGTCACGTTCCGCCAACCAGTGGGATTTCTTCGTGCTGATGACGTCTGCGACGACTGCACTGCCCGACAGCCAATAAAGATTTTTGTGGACAAAGCCTGACGGCGCCGTGTATTTGCTGTGGTGAGGGTTATATGCTATCCGCGCAGTCTATAGCCGATGTGATTACTGCATGCAATGTCAGTACCTATTCAATGGACAAGCCTATGTGTGTCCGCTCTGTTAGTGCATTGTATTCTTGAATGGAGGCCCAAGTAGGCCGTAGCCAAGTGGAGCTGACTCAGTGGCAGCTATGTGGGCCCGAAAAAGACAGACAGCAATTTATCGACACACGACTGGATTTTGACATTAGTAAAGGGATAGCGTATATGCTCCTGTTCTGAAGAAAATCCGGCGTCGTCGTCTGCTCTGTGAGCTCTAGGCCCACCTGCTACCTAAGAGGAGGAGGAGGAAAAATTGCAGCCTGGTAAAAAAGGCAGCCTGTGCCTCACAGCTCCCACGAATGTAGCTAACAAACGACGCCCTGCAGTCCAACTGAATCGCCTGGTGCAGACAGAAACCCACGGAACGCAACGATCACAGAAAACCTACGAAGAGATGTGCCTCAGCACATACTCTCTCTCCTAATCACGTGACCTTTTGCAGTCATCACAAGCAAACTGCCCACCGCAGCAATTAATGATTGGTCGCGAGAAATTGCTCGGTAAGAGCAACGGGGGTAGCAAAATCCCCACCGGCGGCTGTGTTTAAACAACCAGCCTAGGCGGATCTGGTGCATCGCTTGGCCGCTGCACCATTCCTCTAGGATCAGTATGAGGACTCGCAGGAATATATGAATGTAAAGAAGAGAATGACCAATTCCGCATATATGGGCCTATAGGCAGAAACCTAGGCGACAGAGAAGGATTACTTCCGCGTTAGAGATCTCTGCAGCAATCGCATTGAACTATTAATGTCGTTTAAGCGTTATGTGATGTTGAAAAAACGAACAAAGTCCGTGTCTGCGCAGTCATAAGGAGAGACCCCAGTCCGCTGATATGGCGGCCTTGAGATAGAACATCGCCTCGCATTCGGGAGGTGCTGGGTTCAATCCCCAGTGCTGCCGGGTACTCACCGGCTTTTAATGGGTACAAGATTTCCCGTGGCCTGGTGCTCGGCTCTGCTAGGGTGAGAGGCTTAAGGCTGTGAAGCTATCGCGTCACACCCTTAAGGCAGAACTTAAGTGTCGCTTCCATGTTTGTTCTTTGCAATGTAGCTCCGACGAGAATGGCGTTCTGGAAACTGAAAACTGGTGTCATTATCAGAAATTGCGACAGACAAATCTCATGATGAATGAGATGACAAAGTGAATGTGGTTCCGCAGACATGGGAATGGAAAAAAATGTATGTTTGAACGTCGACAAATTTTTTTTGCAAGTCTTCAATGCATAACATCCCTACACATCCTTAGCACCATTTACCGTCGTACACACCACAACGCGCTCATTCTGTGCTCCAATAACGCGCTTGAAACAACGACCATTCGCTGCGTATGAAATGAACCTTTTCGTGTGCCTATTTCTTTCTCTGATTATGCCATGGTGATTGCGCGGATTGCAGAATGTGCCCATACCAAATTTCAGCCAAAGTGGGCTCTTCGGAAGCTCAGTTCTTCGTTTCTGAAGGAGGAGGACTTGAAGCAGCGAGTGAGGAGAGCCTCTCGGAATCCTGCTTGGCCATGCGAATCCATTTATTTTCAGCTTGGGAGATGTTTAAGGAAGAAGTTCATGGCATAGCTGTTGAAATTGGCTTCATGAGGTCTTACTTTAAGCATGGCTAAGACAAACGGCTGATTCAGAGCCTTTATAATTTGTACGAACTTGAATGCGAGGCTCCAGGCCTGTACACAGAGGGAATCGCAACTATGAAGTGTCACGTTCAAAAGTACGATGCAGAACGCTTTCGGAGGGCCCGTGTACGATCCCGCAGCAAATGTGCCTTGCGCTCTGAGGAGCCAACTAGACAGGCATTGCTTGATAAGCGTCGCCACTTGAGTGCAAAGCGCGTCTCTCAGCTCTACAGTGGTGGGGCCCTGATCACAAGTAGAGATGAAATAGTAACCAAGTTTTCAAAACTCATTTTTTGCTGTTGCTTCAAGCATGCTGACAATGTTTGTGTAGGGCGCTGGAGTGGAGTGAGGATGAGCGCACGATAACAAGTGGTCCTCTAATATTGGGTGAACTGGAAGATGCAATTGATCGATTACCACTTTCGAAAACCCCGGGACCTAACGCCCTCTCATGGGAATTTTACGTGCTATCTCCTGTCCTACTCCAAATTTTTGAGGCCATTCTTGATGATGGATTTTTGCCACAGTCATTTACCAAAAGTCATAATATCTTAATAGCGAAAATGAACGATAAGGAAAAACCACGATTTGTGGATGGCTACGCACCTATCACGTTTTCTAATGTATTTTAAGATCATCGCTAAAATAGTTTAAAGTCGGCTCAATGTCTACTTTGCCTAGGAGCCTCGTTAAACAGGGGGCTTGAGGGGTTGGTCAGTACGGTCTAATCTACATGTAGCAAGAATTTGTCGCAGCGCGAACTAGACGGGGACAACGATAGGGAACGAACATGACGGCTATCAACACCAACTGGCTCAGATGGCCCAGATATATTAACTGTATCAGGTCAGATGAACTGTATAAGATGTATCAGCTGTATCAAATGGCCAGATGTATCAACACCAACTGGCCCAGACTTATGTACCTCTGTACATGTAGCGCATACGGTGTTGCAGTATTGAAGTGACGCTCAAAAACAATTACCACTGCGGCAAATTGAGCAATGACGTTCGATGGGGTGCCGCATTTATTTTTTTCTCTTCAAAATCACCTTGTGCATGGTTGAATTCTTTCTACTGGGATACGCCTTTGTTACAAAAACTGTTGACACGTTTGAATGTTAATGGCTGTCTCTCATGACCAGTCCGCAATCAGTCCTCTTCGAAACAGGGGTGCCCACTGTCCCTTCTTGTTCGCCTTATACTTGGAACCACTTTGACTGTGTTATAAAAAGTGTAACCGTCAGTGGTTTTTGTAATATGGGCCACGAATTGAAGATAGCCTATGCGGATGACCTCACGTTTTTCTGCCTGATAAGCCAAGCATCGATGAGGATCTTCGTTTGAGGGCAGACTTCAGTTCAGTGTCAGCAGCACGAATTAATCGTTCCAAGATTCGCGGTCCCTGGTTTGGTACGTGGGGAACGACACCTGCCGAATAAGCTGGTATGCAAGTGACACGCACACCACCAAAGTACATTGGCGTTCCTTTGACTGCCTATAAACATAATGCCCATTACTGGAAACACCGCGTGCCCACTCTTCAGCTCTACTCTCCGCATTTTTTGCCCCATGGTCTCTCGATTTTTGGCAGGGCGATAGCATGCAACAAGTTTCTCGCCACTAAAGTTAATTACGTCCTGCAAAATACTCATTGCACAAGACTCTATACCGAACTTTTTACCCGAGTTTTCGCCACGTGAGGGATTCGTATTTTGTATTTATAACGCGTGATAGCATTTTTTGGCCTGTAAGCGTTGGCGAAATTTTTTATTTAGTCCACCTCCATGTCCATAGGTAGTTCAACGTTTCATGATTTTCTTTGAGACCACACACCCAAAAAAGCGTACATTCTTGAAAGTTAACCTATTTCATGCTTTACCGAGCCACATTGTTTCTTATAATGTTCCTGATCGTCCGTGTTTGTGGGGCTTCATGCATGAGGTGTATTTAGCTGTACGCTTTCTGCTTGCTCATTTTCCTCATAGTGTCGTTTTTCGATGTCGAAGAAACGGTTGCACAAGGACTTAATTTGTATGCTCTTCTCTGTGTTAATGTGCCGCTGTGTGTATTTTGGTTTACGGTGACATGGCGTACACAAGAGAGTATGTAAAATGCCCTCTCATCATCTACACGAACTTTTCTCTTTCACATGCACACTGAGACATTGCCGGTTAAAATAAGGCTTGAGTAAAAACGGTATTTTCTTTGTCTGCGGTTAATTGTCGCCTTTGTGATGCCCCTGAAATTATTAAACACTGTTTCATAATTTATAAAGATGCAATACCCTTCTGACACATCAAGCGACGGACATTGAAAAATTGAAAAAAAGAGAATTTGACGCCGCATTCTTTATGATACCTCACTGCACTGCAACTTGTTGAAGAACCCTTAGATGAGTTATTCTTAATTGGCTTACATAGCCTGGGGAAAACACCCATGATGGACCGACACTGTGAGTGTGTTGTTTCTGCTAAAGACCATTTCAGTAAAGACCATTGTACACCTAAAAAAGTTGTATGCACAGTCCGAGTTTGAAAATGAAAGGCACTCACTCTTAGTGCTGTGCTCCTCATTCTCTCTTAAGGCGAAAGCGTTCAATGGCTCATATTTGTGGCCATGAACTTGTCCGGTTTCAAGTCATGTCACACCGATGACTCGATAAGCAAAAAAGACACCTTTTGCACGGCGCCATTCGAACTGCCATTCTTCCGTTCCGCAGCCGAGTGTGCTTACGACTACGCTACTACCTGCGAGCGAATACGTAGTTCTCCAGGGCTGGGAAACATTATTTTTGTTTCTTTTTCTCTGCCCACAATAATACGTGTCTAGTTGTGTCGCAGGATGGTGCGGGCAGGGCAATTTTTTTTTAGCCCAATCTAACCTCTGTCTGGCGTTATACTTATTGGGAAGGGCCAGGGATACTTTATTTTTCATTCTTTTTAGAGCCCACAATAATTTTTGTCTAGCGTAAGGACGCTGGAGAGTGTTTTGGGAAAATGTTCGAATCAAACGGATGCCTCCCAAACGCTCTCCAGTGTCTCCAGGATTTAATATTCGCAAACAATAGTGTACTTAATCAACATCTTAACCACACATCAGTGACACAATCAGCAACATCGTGCTAAAGGCTTTCGCCTCACTGCATTTCAGGTCAACAAAGTGCCCCCCTGAGTGACGTATCCTAAATACAACGTAGGCGTGACAATATTTGAGTGGGAGCCTAAAGGCTAAATTTGTTGTAGTTTGAATAGAATGCTTGAATTACCGGCTTTCGAAGAGGCAGAACCTTATGAGTTAGAGGTTTTGTGCTAATTATTCGGGATATTTTTTTCCTATGTGGTATGTGCGCATCTCTGACATTCTTACACGAAGCCGGTTAGTTGCCTTGGTCGAGATTAAAACCTAAAATCTTCTGGCTAATTTTCTCAGGTGGCGCGGATGCGCGTGGGCTCGCCCGAAATCTGCATAAAAATTCAAACCATGCAAAAATGTGAGCAAGGAATAGAGTTAACCGTCCTGCACCCTACAGGCCCTTATAAAAACGGTCTATAGACAGTCTATAGACTTCTTATAGGCTATAGTGCCTTCTTATAGATATTTATTTTTGTCTATTCGTAGTTTATAGACAGTCTATAGCCAAAAGTCGACTAAAAGTTTATGTCCATATCTCTATGTAGACTGCATAGGATTTGTATTGTCTATAGACTGTTTTCTAAGGTTTGTGTTTAGAGAGTGTATAGACATTATAGACGGAAGTCTATAGACAGTCAACAGACTCTCTAAAGAAGTTTTTGTAAGGGGGGCATCTCGCCCCCTTCATCCTCCGCCTTCCGTAACAAGGTGACGTAACAGAGCGTCACCTCTAGCAGCCGCACCACCGATGAAATCGATGGATGGCGTACTCCGGCGCCGTAACTGCTGCTGCGTTACCGCAGTTAAGCTCGAAAGACCACGCGTACGCCATGTCCCGTGCTGTTCTACATGTTGCAGGCGTCAGAGAGTATTTAATTAGAGCCGCCGCTTCGGAGGATGCTGCTACTGCATGACGCTCCCGCCCTACTTCGCTGCCGCTGCAGTCGTCCCTTCTGCAGAGGCGCGAGAAGAAGTTCGCTTGAAATTTGCGGCGCTTCAACGTCACATATTAGCGACAAGCAGAAAAAAAACATCGTGTCACGTCAGCTACACCGGGGAAAAAATTACTCCAGCGCACCGAATATTGAAACTCCCTAAAGAGAGACGCTTCACTGTCTATCGCACTGCGGAACAAAATATTTCGAATAGTGCGTTGTGAAAGGAAGGACCGCTCGTCGTCAGGCAGCTGGAAGACTTGTTTAAGAGTTCATTAGAAAAAAAAAACGCGTGCCGCTTTGGAACGGCGCTTCAGAGTGTCTTGTAATTTTCCTTAACGATAAATCTTAAGGAGAGTCTTCTTTCTGTAGCAGACACCTAAGGACCCTGTATTTATGTTGGCGTACGTCTGACGCTTTTCATTTCGTATGGTCCTCGCGCACGCACACGTACACGCACACGCACACACGCACGCACAGCCTCAGCTCGCATATTGAAGTGTACTTGGAAATATCGCTTTCTCATTCCCTCTGATTGCAGCCCACTCACTGCCGAAATTGTTCAGCTAAAACATCTACATGACAAGATTTCATGCCTGCCTGAATTGAGACTAGCCTTTCAGTAGGAAACGCTGTTATAAAATATTGCAAGTGAAAGCCAACCGATCACTCGTATAATTATGCCTTTCGGTAAAATCTGCTCACCAGGGAAGAACAGGAACTTCTTTCATGTGCTTAACTTGTACCGCGTACATACCGTCACAGTCCTACGTAGTCTACTGTGATGCATCCTTGAAGAAGTCATCTTGAAAGTTTGAAAAATTACGAAGATAGTACACTGCAAATTGAAAATACAGAAAAATATCTCAATGTCAAAGTCTGTTGGTGCGAGCTCTAGCCAGTGCTATCTAATAGAAAACAAAGTATCTTCGTAATGGTTTTACCTTCTATTTTAAAAGATATCTGTATGACAGTGAACTCTTCAGCATAAGAGGTAGACACCCATGCGTCCCGAAATGGATGGAAAAAGTTGCCGATGCAAGGCGGCGGCAGTTAAAAGAAGTTGCAAAGGAAGCATGAACTGGCGCACTGGAGGCGAGAAATGTCTACAACGTTTTCAACACGGTGATAAGCTTGACGTCTTAAACGGCACGAAATAGAAACCGAATGCATTTTGTCGCATCGTATTCTTGGAAAGCACTCGCGCAGCAGCGCTTTCTCTCACCGTATAGCAAAACCGCCGGTTATGCCGTTGTTACATCGTAGTGAAAATTGGTTTTTGGGCAAAGGAAATGGCGCAATATCTGTCTAGCATCTCGCGGACACCTGAACCGCGCCGTAAGAGAAGGGATAAAGGAAGGAGTGAAAGCTATAATTATATAATTGGTTTTTTGGGGAAAAGAAATGGCGCAGTATCTGTCTCATATATCGTTGGACACCTGAACCGCGCCGTAAGGGAAGGGATAAGAGAGGGAGTGAAAGAAGAAAGGAAGAATTAGGTACCGTAGTGGAGGGCTCCGGAATAATTTCGACCACCTGGGGATCTTTAACGTGCACTGACATCGCACAGCACACGGGCGCCTTAGCGTTTTTCCTCCATAAAAACGTAGCCGCCGCGGTCGGGTTCGAACCCGGGAACTCCGGATCAGTAGTCGAGCGCCCTAGCCACTGAACCACCGCGGCGGGTCAAAGAAGAAAGAAGGAATTAGAGGTGCCGTAGTGGAGGTCTCCGGAATAATTTAGACCACCTGGGGATCTTTAACGTGCCCTGACATCACACAGCACACGGGCGCCTTTTAGGTTTCGCCTCCATCGAAACGCGGCAACCGTGGTCGGGTTCGAACCCGGGAACACCGGATCAGTAGCCGAGCGCCGTAACCACTGAGCCACCGCGGCTAGTATTACACCGTGTTCCCACTTCTTTTGTCATAATTTTAGTTTGTGTATATTTCGTTTATATCACTAAAAATATCCTTTGATTCGTACTGCCATTGGTGCCCGTCGTCGCTTTCTATGCGGTGCGCAACAGAGCGCCGGCACTGAAAAATGTGCTTCTCGGGAAGGTTAATATTTGAAATGTGATTCCACACCGAAGCGAGCATGCTTCATTCCAAACCTTCCACCCCAGCCTCTTTTTTTTTCATCACAAGGTTTGGAGCCGGTTCGCGTTTCCCCTAGGATGCGTTGACAATTCATCCATCGAGCATACCATGGGCGCTCATGAATCTCGGGGTATTTATCATGTTTTTCTGTTTTTCGAGAACATCACTATTTGATTACGTATACCGATGGCTTCACTTCCTTTCCCTTATATGCTCCGAATTTCACGCGTTTCTGAAAATCGTCGATGTAATAAGCATCGCAGCGCCTGAGAGGCCTTAGCTTTACTGTGGATCCCACAAACAGTGGAAGGACAGTACCATTTTCCATTTTTAGCATGCACTTACTTTGGATTGATTTTTTGATGCCAAGCGCACGGCCAGTGTTTCCAAACTTGAACTCATGAATACGGGCGTCATAAATTCGCCATCTTATCACGAAACTTCAGGAATTGCCTTTCCTTGCACGCTGGAATTTACGACCTATGATTAATTACTCCGACTTTTTTGTGCCAGTTACTTACTGGCGCCTTCTGAACATTTTTATTTTACGGACTTGAACCTGAAGTTTTGGATTCGTTCTGCCTAAATGAGGCAATGGTTTCTCTAGCAGGACTCGCGAGAAATTTACGCCTCTGTTAATAATATTTTTTGCCATGCGAGCTAATAATGGGAGATTAAACTCTTCGCCTTGCACCTGCAGAGAAACATTAGTGTCTCTTGATGCGGAAATATTTGCTTCCTTGAAAATCGCACATGCAGAGGCTATCTCACCGATGCCACTTTTAATATTTAGTAATGCGCTTTTGACCTCCCAAGGTGGCTTTGCCAGCCGAGCAATACAAATGTCTAGGAACGTTAGAAAACAGTTTAATCGTGTTAACTCTTGAACAGATCTTTTTCTATAAATTTCAGTCGATCACTTTTAAAAAAACAGTTAAGCGCCTGTGTTGAAGTAAACAATTTGTGGTGAGCGAGGCATTACTTGTTGAGTAAAAGGAGTAGGGTACACAGATTTGCGGCGGCTATGGTGGTGGCGAGACACTTATAATTTTGCGAGACGCAGACACCGGTACTCGACGGGTGGTGGTGGCGCGAGGGATCACGTAACCGGGGTGGCTGTCGCATGACCATTTTGGGAAGTGACAAGTTTGGAGCAATATTTTTGTAAGAGCTACTCCCCGTGAAAGTTGATCGTCGAGAGAATGCGAACTGCCTGGTGGTTGTGGTGAAAAGCATTTCATCCTCATCATCATCAGCCAGACTACACCCACGGCAGAGCAAATGCCTCTGCCATGTCTCTCCAACTAACACGGTGTTTTGCCAGCTGCGCCCACCCTATGCCTGTCGACATATTAAAGGGACACTGAGGAGAAATTGAAGTTGGCTTGTATCGTTAGAATACCAGCTTCTGATCACAAGACGCCACTCTTACTGAAAACAAAGCTCTTGTAAGGTAGAAAACAGCATGAACAAAAATACAGGTATCGCGGCCACAGGCCAATCTGGCAAGTACGAGCGTGATGACGTCATAAGGCAAGAGACGCTACCTTGGAGGAATTTTTCCTACTCCATGAACACCAAGAATCTCTGAGGCTGACAAAGAGAGGTTGCGCGGTTCAATACTGAAGTAAGTTTTGTTTTGAAACCGATAATGAACTTTTATCATACGAGGAAGACAGACAAAAGACAACCTGAACGTTGGAAGGAAAGAAAACCGATGCTTGGTGGCGCCACAGGCGGCCAGGAGAGTTTCGGTATGTTATAGGGCTTCGCGTCTATGAGCTTTGCGTACCCCGTGGTTTTGTTTTTGACGCGCCTCGATTTAGAAGCGCCGAACAGCAGAGGAACGGCAAGTGCCGCTTCAAGTGCTAGTTAACCTTTGTAGGAGCCTGTTAAGGCTGGTAAGATGATCGCCGCGGTCGATGAAAAACTATGACGCCACGATGGTCGGTGATCGTACAAGGCAGTTAGCAGTATAAAGAGCACTTTAGTCTTCGTACGCTTGCCCGGCGAAACGTTCCCGGCTGTACCAGTCAGCTTCGAACTACTTAACGGAAATCGCTTATTAGGGACGGGAGACAAGATGCAAGGCAGTTAAGAAAAAATTGCTGACGACCTAGCTCTGTTAGGCCAGGATATAAGTAGTGAAAGCGCGGAGACTTCTGCATCAGAAGAGTACATTCACTAGATACGCATTTATTCACAGTCAATGCTTGAGCCGTCGTGGCGGAGAGGTGGCGTCTCCGCCTCAAACGGGACAGGCTCGGGATCGGCTCCGAGCCTCAGCACAGGTTTTTTTTTATTCAGTGAGTGTGCGGGTGGCTTCAGTGGCTCCCATAGATGCCGCCGAAGAATACGCTGGTTAGCGGTTAAGCGCAGGCTCTGTTAAGGCGCGTTTATACTGCGGCGTAACAGGCGCGCGCGTGCTGCACGGCGACGTCACGTCGGCCAAAGCGAGATGCTCTATACTCCAATTGCACTTGACCGCCGACGCGTTCGGCGGCTTCGGCGCCCTCTGTCCACAGTGGCGGAGGCTTGGAGGACGTCTCTGTTTCGCGCCGAGTGCGCCAGCCACCGGCGTTCCGGCCAGACCGGTTCGGCTCCGCTGCGAGGCGCGCGTTGTGACGTCATGTGCCTCCTCGGAGCACCGCCACGGCGAAATCGCAAGTTCGCGCCCCGTAAAGCTTTCGCTTTTAAAGAGATTTGGAACCTGCAGAGAGTGACTCCGCTCTCCTCCAACTTGTTTGTTTTCGGCTCCATTCAATAGCTTCGGCAGTCGGGCGGAGCTGTTCTATTCGAGCTCTCGGCTAATTTAATCCATTCACAGTACATATCTGAAGGTACATGCAAGTGGGCGAGAGAACCCGATCCAATAGACCGCGTACCTCCAGAAGAGCGCGGAACACGTTGAAGCGTCTTGCGCCGGTTTTACTTTAAAGCCGCCAACCTTAAACGCGAGCGCCCTTGAGCACCCATCCGTTCTTTGTGGCAAAAAAAATTTACCTGGCCCTTGCAACCGTGAGAAGCCTTCTCGACGCCGCCTACTGGACAGTGCAACAGCGCCTTTCAAAGGGATCACAATTCATTGGCCCTAAAGCCTCGGCCGGCCTCCGATGGGTTTGACGTGCCGACCTTGTCATCACCCCTCGCGACTTATCCTAGCACTCTTACATGTACGTATCAGAGATGTTAGGCAAACCATTTTTCTAATTTGGCATTTTTTCTTTTCCTGCCGGCCACCATGCTGTGTAGCCGTAACAATAACGTGCTTGTTGATTTCACGTCGTCCGCCTCTTTTGCGAGTGTTTGCTTACGGTGTCAGTTCACACTTTTTTTGTTGGGACTTTTACGATTTATTTTCACCTTATGTTTTTTACGTTTGTTGCGGACAGTGTAAGGTGGTGTTTACGAAACCAGAAGCAACAGAAGACGCCATCGAACACCCGGGTTACCACACGAATGTGGATTTTCTGGTAGCGCGTCGTTGGTGCAAATCGGGCAGGACTTGTTTTCGAGCCACGCACTAATTTAGCCTGAAATACGAGCACTTCGCGACGTTGAAATTTGTTCAAGTTTTTAAAGGACCCAGGACTGAGAGCAAGGTTGTGAACTATCAGTGTGTGCTCTGTGTACCCTGCAAGTATTGGCCAAACGGACATGTGGGAAAGGGCTCATCTCCCTTTTCTCTCTCCCCTTTCTATCTCTCCCTCCGTTCCCCTTCCTACGTGTAGGGTTGCACACCGGGCGTAGCCTAGTTAACTTCCCTGCCTTTCCGTTCGTCTTTCTCTCTCTCTCTCTCTGGTCAAGACAATGACGGAGAAGGCCGACCTACCCCTGGTTGAAGTCAGAGCTTTAAATGCGTTTTAGTTATATCGCAACCCTAAAGCAGCTCGTCGGCAGCAGGCTTCCGTCCAGCGCACATGATTACGCTGAAGAGCTAGGAAAGCAACTTTGAAGCTGCTTTGAATAAGCAGACACTCAATCCTCAGTCATTGAAGAAATAAACGCCGATTCTGTGTACCTTTGCATTTTTGGCTGTAATATGAGAAGTCCACTTACTACGAACTTCGGATACAACGAACTCAATTCCCACGAACGTCAGGTTTGTTATAAGTGGGCTCGACTTATATGTATTTCTCCCATAGCTTTTTCTCCTCCTAAAGTGCTCAAGCACAAAGGCGCTTGCAGTTCCTGAGTACTAAAAACTAAGAGTGTGTGACTGATAATATATAACTATTATATGAATAACCGTTTTCGGTTCCTTTCCTGGGGCTCCGACAGCAATGGCAGATACTTTCAACATGCACTTTGTAAGAGCATCCCAAAATGCTCTTTCACCACCCGCAAACATCAATCGTTAATGCAGACACTGCTACTACCGTCAGACCCGCCGCGGTGGCTCAGTGGTTAGAGCGCTCGGTTACTGATCCGAAGTTCCCGGGTTCGAACCCGACCGCGGCGGCCGCGTTTCGATGGAGGCGAAACGCCAAGGCGCCCGTGTGCTGTGCGATGCGAGTGCACATTAAATATCCCCAGGTGGTCGAAATTATTCCGGAGCCCTCCACTACGGCATCTCGTTCTTCCTTTCTTCTCTCAGTCCCTCCTTCATCTCTTCCCTTACGGCGCGGTTCAGGTGTCCACCGAGATGCGAGCCAAATACTGCGCCATTTTCTTTCCTCAGAAACAAATAACCAAACCGCTCCATGTTTGCCGGCTCAGTGTGCATTTCGAAGCTTTTCGCGGCGTCTTATGACAGCATGTCCCACCCTATATCGAGAGAGGTTGCACGAAGCGCCAGGCATGCGTTGCCCGTGTGCTGTGCGATGTCAGTGCACCTTAAAGATCCCCAGGTGGTCGAAGTTTCCTTCCTTCTCTCACTCCCTCCTTTATCCCTTCCCTTACGGCGCGGTGCAGGTGTCCAACGATATATGAGACAGATGCTGCGCCATTTCCTTTCCCCCAACACCAATTATCATTATTATTATTTTTATTATAGCAACGGAACGACGCAGTATATAACGATGTAGTCATTGCCTAGCGCGTGGCACGCGTTCCTGACCGCTCACTGCTCTCGCCTCACTGCGTTGGGTATGCTGCGGTGCGGACAGCGCACGCATTCTTTTCCAACGTTGTGGACAGAGCTTTCAAAAGCTGGTTTTAAAATCCCACGCGCCTGATGAATTGCCGTGACACTATGTGCAAGCAGCAAGGTTATTGCGAAGGTATATAGCGAACAGTACGAACTAGCTTTTACCCACGCCTGGTGCATCGACGCACGTCGGAGGTCATAGCATGCCAGCAACAGCTAGTCACACGACTGAATTCCTTCTACTTTCGTCCGTCACTCTGAGACCAGTGGCAATGTGACGTCACTGCAGAAAAAAAGTGTTTAGCACGCGCTAATTTAGAACTGTAGCTAATTGCATATCCCGATGCAAGCCAATGGCCGCCGCATTTGTTCACACTGATCGCGTTTACTGATTTGCGGACACTTTGTTGTCCACTCAGTGGTGTAGCCCAGTTCCCGTTTTATTTACGTTTTCATGTATTTGGATCAAGTGCCTGACTCTGTTATCAATTGCGGGCATCCTGGTTTATGAGCGGCGACGCAACCACGTTGGTAAGATTCAGGCTGAAGCCCGTTCTCCGCAGAGCAGCAGAAAGCGAGCCGGAGGAGGAGGAGGAAAAACATTTATTCAGAGCACAAAAACTGGGTGGGTTCAGTACGAGAACCCATTGGTCGCCATCATAATCCGGCCCCTCTCAACCAGCAATTTCTGGTCGAGTGGGCTGTGGCTATGAAGGGTTGCCTCCCAGCGCTCATGAGTCGGATCGGGATTGCTGTCCAAGTCTGGGTTTTCTTGACATTCCCAAACCGCGTGAAAGAGTGTGCCAACTGCTCCACAGAAGGGGCAGGACGAATTGTAGGTTTCTGGGTACCATTTACTCATTAGGTAAGGATTGGGCAGAGTATTAGTTTGTAGTCGCCTGATTATGTGCTCTTCATATTTACTTAGGGTTTTGTGAGGAAGAGGATATTCCCTTCTTGTGATCTTATAGTACTCCGTAATTTCTGCGTAGCTTAGTAAGGGTGAGGGGTTGTCAACTATGTCAGAGAGAGGCTGCGTGCCAGATGCTCGGAGGAGGAGAGCTCGAGCAGCTGTGTTGGCCGCCTCATTGCCCGTCGTTGAGAGGTGCCCTGGCGTCCAGAAGATCTGGATGTTGGAAGGATTAGACCTTTCCAAAATTTCCCAACACGGAGCGCCAACGCGGCCTCTGAGGTAATTGCGTACCGCTGCTTGTGAGTCGGACATAACCGTTGCCTCGCTGTTCTTTGATATCGCTAGTGCGATAGCTGCTTCTTCAGCCGATGTGGTATCCACCGCTTGGATAAGGCTGCTTGCAATGATATCTCCCCGGGGTGAAACTGCTGCAATTGCCGCGACTCCGTTAGCGGGTCCAGCCGCATCGACGTAGATCGTGTCCTTGTTTCCATCCCAGCGCTTAGAGAGGTGTCTAGCTCTGGCTAGTCTCCGTCCTCTGTTATATTCCTCATCCATGCGTTTTGGTATGGGGTGAGTCGTAATGTGTGATCTCATCTGCATGGGCATGTCGATCTTGTCAGCGACTTCCCGGGGTGGACTGATTCTCAGCTTCTGTAATATTTTCCTGCCAGGCTTAGATGTTGAGAGCCTGACAATTTGATTTACACGGTGGGCCTCTATTAGTTCGTCGATGGTGTTATGGATCCCCAGCTGTAGTAAGCGCTTAGTGGATGTGCATAAAGGGAGTCCCAGCGCCGTCTTAACTGCCTTTCGAATAATAACATCTAGTTGGTCTTTTTCCTTTTTGCTAAGCCGTAAGTACGGGGTGGCGTATGTTAGTTTAGAGAGAATGAAAGCCTGAACTAATCTTAGGGCCTCCTTCTCTCTTAGCCCATTTCTTTTCTTGATTACCCGGCGTAGCATTCTAGAGACTTGTTCGGAATAGGCTTGGAGCTGTCTGATTGTAGTGGTGTTAGTGTTGCCGCTGGGTATGATGGCTCCCAGGATCTTGATCTCTTTCTTGATCGGAATGCTCATACCCTGGACCGTAATGGCGACAGAGGGAGTGGACGGCAAAAGCCCCGTATTCTGCCTCTTGCCACGGTCGATCAGGAGTAACTCTGATTTCTCGGGAGAGCACGTTAACCCATACCTCGCCGCATGCTGGCACACGACATTCGCTGCTTCCTGAAGCCGGCCTTGAATTTCCCCTTCATTACCGCTGCAACACCAGATCGTAATGTCGTCGGCGTATATAGCGTGCTCAATGCCTTGGATGCGGTCTAGCTTCTCTGGTAGCCCACGCATGGCCAGGTTGAAGAGAAGCGGAGACAAGACCGCTCCCTGCGGAGTGCCCTTGGAACCTAGATTGAACGGAGAGGAGGTCCGATCACCAATACTTATTGACGCTTTTCTATTGGAGAGAAAGTCCCTCACGTAATTATATGTGCGGTCACCACAGTTGACGCTGTTAAGCTCATCCAGTATTCCCTGGTGGTTGACATTGTCAAATGCCCCTTTTAAATCGAGCGCAAGGATGGCCTTGACCTGACATCTACCGGGGTTGTCCAGAATATCCTCTCTGATACGGAGGAGAATATCCTGTGTAGACAGCTTTTCTCTAAACCCGTACAGCGTGTCAGGGAGGATATCAGTCTTCCTCAGGAGTCGCTTCAGTCGGGCGTTCACGACCCTCTCGAACAGTTTACCCAGACACGACGTCAGGGAGATCGGTCGTAAATGATCAATATCGCATGGCTTATTGGGCTTGGGAATAAATCGCACTAAAGCCAATTTCCAGGAGTCGGGGATCTGGCCCTTGTGCCAGCACTGCGTGTTGAAGTATTTCACTAATTTTCTTAAAGAGATGTCATCCATATTAAAGAGCATCTTGGTGTTTATCTGGTCCGGTCCAGGAGCGGTGTTCTTGCGCATGACGTCAAGCTCCGCCCTCAGTTCCTCAACCGTTACGTCTTGGTCCATCTCTTCATTGGGTGCACCGGTGTACGCAGGGAGAGGGTACGAGGATCCCAGATCGAGGAATTTCCGTGCAAGTTCTGCAATGAGGGCTTCGTTGTCCCCTTTATAGCTGTGCAAGGCGTTACAGAGCGTGTCTGTTTGCTCTTTCCGGTTTGAGTTCGGCTCGATAAGGGATCTGAGGAGTCCCCATGCTTTAGCCGTGCCCATTTTACCGTTGAGCTCATCACACAGCTTGAGCCAGTTTTGGTTAGCGAGGTTATGTGCGTAGTCATCCGCTTCTTTGGTGAGTTCTGCAATCTTGGTCTTCAGCTTGCGATTTAACTTTTGCCTTTTCCACCTCCTTGTCAGAGATCTCCTGGCTTCCCACAGGTGTAACAGGTGCGGGTCAACTGCCGGAGTTTCCTCCGTGGTGTTCACTGTCGCAGAATGCCTGGCGACGGTTTTCATCTGCAGCGCTGTCCATGCCTCAATATCTGTGATATCTTCGTCCGGGAGACGTGCGAGTTCCTCTCTCCACTTGTCCCAGTTCACAATCTTAGCCTTGCCAAATGGTTTCCGACATTTAACTCCCTGAACAGTGCAGGATATGATGAAGTGATCACTGCCCAGGGACTCGCCAGTGTTAGACCAGGTGGACTGCAGGCAGTTTTTCACAAGCGTGAGATCGGGACAGGTGTCTCTGCTGACGCTATTACCCGCTCTGGTGGGATGCAGGGGATCCGTTAAGATTGTGAGCCCTTCTCTGTTAGCGATCTCAAGGATCCTCCTGCCTTTCGGGCTGTTAAAGTGATATCCCCATGCTTGGTGGGGCGCATTGAAATCACCGGCTATGACGAGGGGGTCCTTACCTGCCCTCTTGATAAAATTATTAAATAGCGTGGCTACCTGACGACTTGAGTCCCTGGGGCGACTGTACACGTTCAGTATGTGCAAGCTGCGTTTTCCCCTGTGTTTGGGAAGAATTTCAATGTAAGCATGTTCGATATTTTCGGTTAGCGGTTCTTGCAGCGTTGCGGTAAACTCCTTGTGAACAAGTATTCCTAGGCTATGCTCGTCTTGGAAAGTTTTGTACCCCTTCATGCTGATGACCGTATTTGCTTCTTGAAGTACTATTACAGCAGGTGGCGCCTCCGACGTGTCGATGAAAAATTGAAGGCTTGCTTTTTTCTTTTTAAAGCCCCGACAATTCCATTGCCAAATAATTGTTTCCTGTCCCCTATGTGCCATGGTCCTTATTCGTCCTCTTCTGGAAGGGGGTGCCTGTCGGCATATTTGGATTTCCTATTTCTGAAGTTGCACTCGTTGAGTTTCGATTTGAATTCGTCTCGGACTGTGGCAATGGCAGAGTTTATGTATTTCCTAGTGTTGGCGGACTCGTTTGCGAGCTCGTTTTTGACCATCTGAATAACTTGTAGGAACTTTTTATTCTGCTCCTCTCTGTCAGCCCTCAGCTCTGCAATGACGCGCTCATAAACTGACTGTGAGTTTGGCAGGGCTTCGGGTGTTTTGTCGTGAGTTGTTTGTGACTGCAGCCTGACCAATTTAAGTTCAGCTCGCAACGCCTCGTTCTGTTTTTTTAGCTGAATAATTTCTGCTTTCAGGTCGTTAAACTCCTTAGATATCGCGTTTCCGGGGAGGGATGGAGGCAACCCAGCATAGCCCACCTTTACGATGTGTCTTGAGTCTTCTTGCTTCTCAGAAGACGGTCCGCGTTCTCGGGTGCGTGGCGTCTCCTGTGCCGGTGGATCCGCCTTAGGTGCAAAGGAGACCGACCTGGTGGTCCCCTGCTCTTTATGATGTCTTGACTCTTCCGTTCCGGATCGGCCTGACGAGTTGCGACGTTGACTAGACTTAGATCTTGACCTGGACCTGGACGTAGAATTGGAGGCCGCTCTTCTGGATTCCTTCTTGTCGAACTGCTCTTTTCGGCTGGTGCGTACAGCTGCCGCGTAGCTCTTGCTGGTGCCACTGGTTGTCGGTTTCTCTTCCTGATCATCGAAATGTTGATGTTTCCTAGGCTTATTGATGGGATCCAGAAACTTTGCTTTGCATTCCCTTGAGTAGGTGTGGTGATTCCCCTGGCATGCCGCACAAGTTGGGGTGCAATCGTGAGCTTCCCCGGGATTCAGCTTGCCGCACGAGTCACATTTCGATTCAGCTGGGCTGGGGCAGACGTCCGGTCTATGTCCTTCCCTGCCGCACAGTACGCAAAACGGTCTAGTTTTCCTATAAAGAAAACATTTTCGCTCGATCCACCCGTACGTAACAAAGAAAGGGACTTTGTATCCACTGAACAGTATCACCGCTGAGTTGGATCTGCCGAGCCTTCGGACGCCTAATATTTCGTGGGTTTCTGAGGAAAAGTCTTTCTCTAGGTCTCTGTCTGATGCGTTGGGGTCAATCCCGTGCACCACCCCTTTGCATGAGTCTTGCGGTGTTCTCACGTAGGCATTGAGGTGGTACTTTTTCCCGTCTAGGTTGATGTGATCGATCTTCGCAAGTACTGTGGCGTCTTCGACATGGGAAGTTGCCGCGATGATGATGTTTTGCTCTTCGATAACTCTGATGTAAGGTTTGGCGCGTAGCGTCTTGCCACGTAACGCGTTTTCGAATGCGACGTTAAGTGGGTGTACACTCCCACCCCACATTTTTAGGTCCAAACGGTCTTTCGGCTTGATAATCACTTTAAATTCATACTTGTCGAGGTCAGGCAGTCTCGGGGGCCTTTTGCGGCTCGTGGGATCCGCTGCTGGTGACTTCGGGTCGTCATCGTATGTCTTCGGAGCCCAGTGCCCTTGTGCACGCTGTCCTGCCCTGAGGTATATCGTCTTCCATCCAGGTTCTGGCTGTGAATTATCAAAGTTCCCCTCGCCTTGTTTGCTGCTGCTCGGAACACTTCCGAATCCTCCAGACTCGGGGTCGTAGCCATGGGTGTGGTCCACATCCATCGTCGAAGCCGTAGCGGAGTAGCTGCTCGCTGGTCAGGCCGAACGCGGCAACGGACGCCGGGCCCGGTGCCGAAGTGCTTGCGAGGCTTAGCGATCCCACGTTTTCGCTTGGGCTTTAAAGTCCCGCATAATGCCAAGAAAGTCACTTCTTGGGATCAAAGCGTATCCACGAGTAGTCCTCGACGTTATACGTCTGATCCGTACAAAAATGTGGAACTGCGAATGGATCTTGCGCGCACAGGACGAGAAATCCACGGAGCGCAGACAAGCTGCGTCCGCTCAATCCTATCTCCAGCGTTCTCCCCAGCCGGAGAGTATATGGACGCCGGCTGCTTGGCTATCGTTGCGAAAAAGTTGCCGGCGAAAATATTCGCTGCGCTGTTGAGTGCGTCGGTGCTATGGCTCCCTTTATGCGTAAATAAATAAATAAAATAAATAAAAAGTCTTCTGCGTAGAATGCATATGCCTCCCGCAGGTGTAATGCATATGCTTTCTGCTCTGCACTGTACAGAGAACATGAGCAGAAGAGGCGCCGGCTTGGGCGTTGCTCGCATTACATTTGGCGTGAACAGGCGGTTAGTTGTACGCTATCGCTCGTGCGTAACATGACCGCTTTGCCTGTTGCAAGCAGCGCGCAAGTTTAAGCGCTGTGAAAGCTTAGGCATAAAACTCAACATGGCCACTGGCATTCCAGCTGCCGCGTAAGGAGAATATTTAGCTGCGCTTATTATGCGGGTCGTATACTGTAATTCTCGGACGATAGTCTTCAGCCCGTGGAGCTCAAATCGTGTGGATAATTTTTCTTTACTTGATTTTCCACACCCGGTATGGAGTTAGCAGGCGCCGCTATTATAAAAAAATACCGGTATAAAGAATGCAATCCGTCACAGCTGCCGTTGTGCAGAAAATCTGGCGTCGTTGGCGGAGTTTTAAACGGGAAAGCAGGCGCCTCACCTGCCACCTAGGTGATGTAACCTTGTCACGTCATCACAACCTACCCACCGAGGCACGTGGCAAACACCTGTTTCGGCGTAGTAACCATATTCTTGGGTGTAACCAGATGCAAATTACATTACATATAGCAGCACACACACCCACGCACACCATTGGCTTCCAATATATATATATATATATATATATATATATATATATATATATATATATATATATATATATATATATATAGAGAGAGAGAGAGAGAGAGAGAGAGAGATTAAAGGGTGCAGCCTACGACATTGCCTCTGTTCTTCCTCCACCCCTCATCACGCTTTTGGCCAGAGATACACATGCCTGTATTAAAGATGTAAAACGAACCATTTCTAGGTAAAGTTAGGGGTGAATCGGCAGGGCGTTGCTTTGCTCCAGGATCGTAGACAGTTATCCCCCCCCCCCCCAGCTTCCAGTCGCCACTGGAACCCAGCGGTCCCCCCTGGTCCCAGACTGGTCCCCAGTCGAAACGTCAGTAAAACCTTACTATGTTTTCCACCTGTCTTGGTGGGTAGGTTGTGATGACGTCACAAGGAGACGTGACCTAGGTAGCAGGTGAGGTACCTGCTTTCCCGCTTAAAACTCTTCCCGGAAACAGTCCGTCTGACGCGTGTCCTTCATTTATTCGAAGAAAACACTTATCTGATCAACAAAACGCGTTTTGACCAAGGCACCACCCGCTAGAGCAACGAATTTATCGGAAACCTCACTGGAATGGAATGTGTGTGTGTTTTCAGTGTTTTGTGCTGCGCGTGTATGTGTTTCGCGTTTTGTGCTATGCCCGAAGTACGGCTACTGGAGACCCTTCTGGACTGTGGCTCAACACCTCCCAAGCGCATAGGTGCCATTTTTTTAGGTGGGGAGGGGGGGGGGGGTTAACTCGGGAGCATTGCAGCAGCCTTTTTTCCAATCCTTATATATACTCGTGTGAAATAATCATGTAGCAGCCTGAAGAATACTGGTCCCCACTCGAAACGTCAGTAAAACCTTGTTATGTTTTTAAGCATGTGTCAGTCTTCTTTATATATATATATATATATATATATATATATATATATATATATATATATATATATATATATATATATATATATATATATATATATATATATATATATATATATATATATATATATATATATATATATAAAGAAATGACTGGTCCTTAGCAAAAGTAGCAGTGAGAGCCGCATTGACGAGATCCTCTCATGAAGTTCAAGGCAGTTTTGACGCCCTGAACAGTCGGCTGAAAGCAACAGGTCACCCGACGAGACTGCTATCCAGTGCCGCACAAGGAATTCTGCAAGCACTTAGAGGCAGAAAATATGTCACTACCACACCAGAAGAAAGGAAGCCGTACGCGGTCATTCCTTACATTAATGACATTTCCCTCAGTCTCAAAAAAGGTAGGCGCAAGAGCTGGCGTAAAAGTGCTCATGTCAGCACCCAACCAATTAAGAAGACATGTGCGCCAAAGTCAACAGCGAGCAAAGAAAAATCAATGAAAGAAAAAGCACCGGAAAAAACATGTAAAATGTGTGAAAAGAGGGTTTGTAAAATACCTCTGTCATGCGGACGCACCTATATTAGTCAAACAGGGCGCTGTTTGAATGAACGGCTTCGAGAGCACGAAAGATCCCTAAAGGGCGCCATCAGCAGTGAATTAGCAAAACATTGCAGTGAGCATGAATGCGCCCCGCAG
Source organism: Amblyomma americanum (assembly GCA_030143305.2). NCBI lineage: Eukaryota > Metazoa > Arthropoda > Arachnida > Ixodida > Ixodidae > Amblyomma > Amblyomma americanum. Next base: position 37,057 of record JARKHS020030093.1, read on the forward strand.
CTTATCAGCGCAATGGCCATCCCGTCATATTTTGATCAACGGACCAGGGAGATTGAAGAAGCCTTCAGCAATCGACAAAAGAGCGACGTATATGCGTCAGCATACTTTCGATAGCGTTTCATGGCAGCGAAATTGATTACCTGTGTGCGTTGTCCTAATCTTTTACCACGTGTACATCTTATGCGTTTGTCATGCTTCTGTTCTTTTCTTATTGCACGAGCAAGATGTATACATTCGATGGAACGTAGATTAAAAATCGGGATGTTAGTGCGTTGATTCCCGCCTCTCTATTCTTTGTTTCGTGCTGCGCTGCTCCCGCCACAAGAACATGAAATGTGCCAAAATTTTACGCACGAAGGAAATATGAATTCAAAAAGTCGCCCGATCCCGCCCATATAACAGGAAATAACAGCGCAATACAGATGTAATTTCAGTTTAATAGATATGCTCTTTGCATTTAAATGAATACAAACAGGAGACGCATATGTATGCACCATTTAACACACAATATACGGAGCACTACGGTACCAGCATATAATAATGGCCAAATTTTTCTCTAGCTCTGAGATATCTGAAACAATAAAGCAATAAAAACATATTACAGGCTGAAAGGTGACTCACCTCAAGCAAACATTCTAAAGGGTACAAAAGCATATATGAACACGCAAAAACAAACGCATGTAAAGAGCAACCTGTGTGCCAAAAGAAAAGACGATATGGGCGTACGATAAAAATACGCGGTTTCAGGTCACGGATATTCTGCAGGGTGAAACCTCCCTCTGGCTTTGCCTCTCGCACGAGCCTCGGAGTAATTAAGTTTGAGCGTGTTATCAAGACAGGAAAAAAAATAATTCTACGAGGCGAAAATAAAAAACGAGCATAAACCAACATACCTTGACGTTGCCAACGGAAACCCGGGGATGAAATAAAATGCTGCAACTATATACCTGAATTCAACGCAGCCTTTCGTCCTGTGCCTTCTCACGGCACAGCGAACGCTCAAACATATTCCTTATATCCTCGTTACACCCCTGTTTTATTTTCTTGTGACTAAGTGTGGAGATAAGACTGCTTGGAGCCGGATGTAAAGGGGGGACGTCTTGAGGTAGGAGCCCTGGCGCGCCGCACCTGTGGTATAGCAGACCGCGCGTGCGGCACAATACGGCGCGGGAGGCGAGATCAAGGTGATCAAGGCACAAGTAATCCGGTGGGGGTGGGTTGAAAGTCAGCGACGCGAACACAACAAACTATACCGCTGCGACAGGACGGCAATGTAGGTGGAGCAAGAGTCTGGCCGCAAGAGTCTGGTGCGCTTCCGAAGATCTCTCCCGCCTATGACCGCAGTGGACGGTCGCGCTGCCACCAACAACACGCCACAGTCGTCAGAGGCACTGAGGGATGCAAAGTGCGCGCTAGGAGTCGCCCATTGCCTTGAAATCCGCTGCCGCGAACGACGCCTGTAAGAGCGCCTTCATGGTGTAGGGCCATGAAGCTGCGCAAAAGACTTGCGATGCGCCGCGCGCCGCTGCATCAGTTCCAAAAGGAATTATGTGAGCACGCCGAGGTGCGCGGGAAAGCTGCCATGAATCCGTAGCTACGAAGTTCACGACAGCCCAGTGATGAGAGCAAGAGCTGCCGCGCGCTGGGGCTTGCGCGCGAGCGGCTAGGGGCTGCGCGAATGCGTGTGCGCAAGATTGCTTCCGTCCAGCGAGGAAGCCGGACGAGCGATGGGGGGCCATTACTGCGCCTCTGCTAGACAGCGGCGCAACGAGGACTGCTGGTAGTTGGAGATGCCTGCAGGGACCGCCGCACCGTGCTGAAGTTGGAAACACTATAGAAGACTGGCACGTTGGTGACCGCCGCTCCCGGCGGTGCGATGAAAAGGCAGACCGCGGACGCCTGCCTGCCTGCAGCATGGAGCCGACGGCCCACGAGAGAGATGCGGGGTGAAATGCACTTCCTTCGGCTGTTCGAACAAAACTGTTTGATCTCTCAAAACGGCGAGTGCAAGAGCAAAACCTTCTCTCCCCGTAGCTTTTGGCGCGAGGGAGAGAGAAAAGGAAGCGAGGAGTCGATTTGTATTTTTTTGTTGAAAAGCATTGGCCCCAAAAACGTGCTCCCAGTTACCTTTCTGGGACCAAAACGCTATTTGTTTTTGTTTCTGCTTAACACCCTCCTAAAAATGTTTCTAGGCCATTAGTGGGCGCACTTCCCTTTTGCTTGTGTTTCTGTGTCCTGCCTCTACGTCCTGGAAATGTTCGATAAATGTTTTACTGGGACTGGGACATTCCATCCTTTCTGGGCGCACCTGGGGAGGTACTTTGTTTGCTGCACATATATATATATATATATATATATATATATATATATGAATAAATCAGGGGCTCGTTTGACAAACATATGAAGGAAGCCAACAGTCACCGAAACCAAGGTGCACAGGAGAATTTTTTAAAATTTGTAGTGCCAATCGATGGGAGAATAATGCTTCGATTAATGTGGCGCCTAATGAAAATTAATTGTAAAGCACCAGAAAAAACAACCACAACGCCTGTGGGATGCGAACACGGAAGTCATGGTCGTATATATATATATATATATATATATCAGGCTTCAGACAGAGGCGAAATCCGTGAGTGGGGGGCTTGCCGCCGTATTCACAAATGCTCCCTTCCTTAACACTAGAGAGTCGTAGCATATCGTTACCGTGTTTACGTTACCGTTTACCGGGCCCGGCTAGCGACATCTGCGCATGCGCCGCCACTTACCGGTCCGCAAGCACTTTACGGAATCTCTTTTAGCGTTGCGGAGAGTTACCATTCGCTCGTAAACAAACATGGCGGCGCCCTGCACGGCCGCTTCGGACCAAATACAGCACCGTCGCCATTTTTCAATATACATGAAGGCATTCGCTTTTAATTTGCAAACTCTGACATAAGTTGGGGTTTGAGTAACAACTAGGCCATGTTTTTGAGATTATTTGCCGATTTTTGAGCAGTTAAGCCTGACTATATGTCGTGTACATAGCCAAATAGCAGCGTCTACACTGCAGCTATTCAGTTTTGTGCCCGATTGAAGATTTTTTTTTATATTTTCATGATTTTCTCTCGAAAAAAAAGACTGGTAATTCGCTTGGTATATTCATCAGTAATTGCGGGAAATAAAAAGTTTCTCCGGCCCGGAGATGGCGCGCTTTAACTTACTGCCACTAGATGGCGCCACAGTGTTCACATCCAAACATTAAGAAGCCAAGATGCGGCACGGCAAACAGGTGTCGTAGTTGTGCTTTTTTTTACAGCGCTCGCAACGCAAGCTTGCTAAAAACGTCTAATGCAAGCTTACTGAGGTCTACGTAGTGAAACTGTCTACTGGCCAGGGTGGGCAAAGGTGTCTAGCTTTACGGGCACATTTGAAAAGCCGCTGAGTCGGCTGTTAGCTGAAGTGTAGTCTGTACGTCTTCATATGCGGAGAAAAAGATTAATAAAGTGTTGCATTTCACTTCATAGAAATGATTTCAAAGCATCCGTATTTTTTATCATTAAAAGCTGGGCATCTGCCATCATCATCACTCGTTTTAGCCTTACGGTAACTTGTTACGGGAGGGACGGTACTTTAAAACGTCTTCTGGAGTGCGCCACGTTAACCAGAAAATCTGGCGTCCGGTAACACGGTAAACGGTAACGTAAACACAGTAACGATAGGCTGTAACTCTCTACTGAGGAGAAGTTGCCGGATGCCGCACTTTCCGGTTAGCGCGGCGCACGCCAGAAGACGTTTTAGCGTCCCGTCTCTCCCGTAACAAGTTACCGTAAGGCTATAACGAGTGATGATGATGGCAGATGCCCAGCTTATAACGAAAAAAGAATACGAATGCATTGCAATCATTTCTATGAAGTGAGATGCTACACTTTAATTTTTTCTCTGCATATAAAGACGTACCGACCACACTTCAGCTAACAGCCGACTCAGCGGCTTTTAAAAGCGAATGCCTTCATGTATCGCCAGAAATGGCGCTTAAGAACGCGGCGGCGGCGCTGTATTTGGGCCGAAGCGGCCGTGCAGGGCGCCGCCATGCTTGTTTACGAGCGAACGCTAACTCTCCGCAACGCTAAAAGAGATTCCGTAAAGTGTTAGGGGACCGGTAAGTGGCGGCGCATGCGCAGATGTCGCTAGCCGGGCCCGGTAAACGGTAATGCAAACACGGTAACGATATTGAACTTGGCTTGTATTGTTAGAATATCAGCTCCTGATCACAAAAACGCCACTCTTACTGAAAACAAAGTTCTTGTAAGGTAGAAAATAGCAAAACCCAAAATACAGGTATCGCCGCCACAGGCCAATCTCGCAAGTACAAGCGTGATGACGTCATAGAATAAGAGACGCCATCTTGGAGGAAATTTGCTTACTCCATTGATCCGCTTTTTATGGAGGAAGAACGCTAAGGCGCCCGTGTGCTGTGCGATGTCAGTGCACGTTAAAGATCCCCAGGTGGTCGAAATTATTCCGGAGCCCTGCACTACGACACCTCCTTTTTCTTCCCTTCTTCTTTCACTCCCTCCCTTGCCCTTCCCTTACGGCGCGGTTCAGGTGTCCAACGATATATGAGACAGATACTGCGCCATTTCCTTTCCCCAAAACCAATTATTATTATTGAACCGCGATTCTTTGAGACTGACAAATAAATATTGCGCGGTTCAATATTGAAGTAAGTTTTGTTTTGAAACCGATAGTGCACTTTTATCACACAAGAAAGACAGACCAAAGAGAACCTGAATGTTGGAAGAAAAGAAAATCGATGCTTGGTGGCGCCACAGGCGGCCAGGAGAGTTTCGGTTTTTTATGGCGCTTCGAGTCTATGAGCTTTGCGTGCCCCGTAGTTTTCTTTTTGACGCGCCTCGATTTACAGGCGCCTAACAGCAGAGGAACTGCAAGTGCCGCTTCAAGTGCTAGTTAACCTTTGAAGGAGCCTGTTAAGGCTGGTCAGATGATCGCCGTGGTCGATGAAAAACTATGACGCCACGATGGTCGGTGATCGTACAAGGCAGTTAGCAGTATAAAGAGCACTTTAGTCTTCGTACGCTTGCCCGGCGAAACGTTCCCGGCTGTACCAGCCAGCTTCGAACTACTTAACGGAAATCGCTTATTAGGGACGGGAGACAAGATGCAAGGCAGTTAAGAAAAAATTGCTGACGACCTAGCTCTGTTAGGCCAGGATATAAGTAGTGAAAGCGCGGAGACTTCTGCATCAGAAGAGTACATTCATTAGATGCGCATTTATTCATAGTCAATGCTTGAGCCGTCGTGGTGGAGAGGTGGCGTCTCCGCCTCAAACGGCTCAGTGAGTGTGCGGGTGGCTTCAGTGGCTCCCATAGATGCCGCCAAAGAATACGCTGGTTAGCAGTTAAGCGCAGGGTCAGCACATGATTTTTTTTATTCAGTGAGTGTACGGGTGGCTTCAGTGGCTCCCATAGAGGCCGCCAATGAATACGTTGGATAGCGGTTAAGCGCAGGCTCTGTTAAGGCGCGTTTATACTGCGGCGTAACACGCGCGCGCGTGCTGCACGGCGACGTCACGTCGGCCAAAGCGAGACCATCTATACTGCAACTGCGCTTGACCGCCGACGCGTTCGGAGGCTTCGGCGCACTCTGACCGCACTGGCGGAGACTTGGAGCACGTCTCTATTTCGCGCCCAGTGCGCAAACCGCCGCCGGCCCGGCCAGACCAGTTCTGCTCCGCGGCGAGGCGCGCGTTGTGGCGTCATGTACCTCCTCGGAGCACGCCACGGTGAAATCGCAAGTTCGCGGCCAGCAAAGCTTTAGCTTTAAATGATATTTGGAACCTTCAGAGACCGTGACTCCGCTTCCTCTAACCGGTTTGTTTGCGTCTCCATTCAATAGCTTCGGCAGTTGGGTGGAGCTGTTCTCTTCGAGCCCTCGGCTAATTTATTCCATTCACAGTACAAGTCTGAAGGTACATGCAAGTGGGCGAGAGAGCCCGATCGAGTGGAACCCGTACCTTCGGAAACGCGCGGAACCCGCTGAAGCGTCGTGCATCGGTTTTACTTTCAAGCCGCCAACTTTAAACGCGAGCGCCCCTGAGCACCCATCCGGGCTTTGTGGCAAAAAAATAATAACCTGACCCTTGTAACCGTGGGAAACCTCCTCGACACCGCCTGCTACACCGTGCAACAACGCCTTTCAAGGAATTGCATTCCATTGTCCCCAAGCCTCGGCCAGCCTCCGATGGGCGCGACGTGCCGACCTTGTCCTCGCTCCTCGCGAATCCCCGCACTGGGGTTAAGATATTTTACTAGCAACGGCTGCTCACTGAGGAAGGGGAAACGACCCGCCGGCGCCTAACCTAATCATGCTCCCTCAAAAGCATCGCACGCTCTGTGGGGCTCAGGTGGCTGAAATGCAGGCCGGAGTTTTTGCGAGAACTTCGTTGGCGGGTGCAGGAACGGGATCCATCGTAACGCTGGCAAGACGCCGGTGCAAACGGAAACGAAGCGACGGTAGCGACCCCCGACAGATGCGCTCAACGTGTGGCGGCGGTTGCTTTCATTTCGGCTGCTGCTAGACCGCACCGCTAGCCACCAGAAATCACGGAGTCTGCGTTTACGTCACGTTTCACGTCACTCTGTCCTGTGACGTCATAAGAGGACGCCGTGACGTCATAAGAATGCGATGAGTTTGAATCGAAGGGTGGGAAAACCTTTTTCAACTTCGAATTCAAAATCCTTTGAAATAAATGCCTGTATTGTTCCCGGACAAGTGGCAACAAAGCCATGAAATGCCGAAATATCAGATTTTACTAACAATAAAAAATGATTGAGTTCTCCTCACTGTCCCTTTAATTTCATCCGCCCACCAAACCTTCTGCCGCCCCCTGCTATGCTTTCCTGCTCTTGAAATTCACTCCGTTACCATTAACGACCAGCGGTTCATGGCCAGGATTCTGGTTCATCCGCTCCTAGTTCACAACGCCGCCACCACGGGCCGCATGAAGTTGAGCTCCTCCTCCTTCTCTTACATTCTTCCTCCCGGTTTGAGAGAGAGACGCTAGTAAGCTTCGCCCATTGTCCGCTTTGTGTGTCCTCCCCTCAAGCCAAGCTCCTCGGGAGGGGGGCACCCTTCGCGTTTCTGTTTTTTTTTTCCACCCAGCGTGTTCGAAACGGGCTGACTGTGCGGCTCCCCTAGTCTGTTCCTTTACTGCGGTGCAAGAAAAGAAAGAAGTCGGGTTGGGGTTGAAGCGGTGTACACGCCCCGTCTTTGTCCGACTTTGAGGGGCCATTTGTCAAAAACTACTGGCGGTATATATGCACATCACACAAGATATGGCTAAACGTTCCAGAATTGTGCCAAGGCCCAGCTATCACTCAGTGAGTCCAGAGCATAATGCGTGGAATAGAATTTTTTTAGCGCTGCACCCAACTTCTCCCCGTGGGACGGTCTGTGTCTTCATGGTAAATGGTGTTTTGCTGTACAGAAAATCTGATGACTGGTGACAGAACAGAACTAGCGGCCGTATAAGCATCAGTAAGAACCTTGTGTTGCGCATTTGTTTACACGTCAGTGTTTTTATTTTTTCGAAAGAGGTTGCAGTTATAACCTGACTCACCATAATTGTCAAGTTTTTTCGCAACGGGGAAAAAAATTACGGACAACAATTAAGTCTACTGACGAGCTGTGAAGGAGAAAGCTTGCAGCGTGGTGTTCGGCTGCGGCGATGGCGTGCTGCTCTAATGCAATGGCCAGCCAAGCTGATCAGTTCACGCCGCCCGAATGGAAGTTGATGAAGGCGACGATACCCAAACCCAGCTCGAGCCCCTGTGCTTCCTTTTTTCGAGTTGAGTTGAGTTGTCGACAGAAGGACGAAAGGAAAAGCACGGGCTTGCTTACTGGCTCAATGCGGAGCCACGCCCAGCTGCCTGCGTGCTGATAGTAGGAGGTGAAAGATGGGAGTAAAGAGACAGAAGAAAAGCGCGCGCAATAGCCCGTAGGCCACGGACCAATCCCGGAGGCAGTGCAATACCGGGCTGACCTGTGCCAGAGTGCGTTACGCCAAGCACTCCGCCATACTTTCAAAAATATGCGTAACACCCAAGCCTCAAGGGCCCATATGAGATATTAAGCCAGGTATGTGAATGGCATCCCCCTTCGAAAGCGGACCGGGGATTGAGCCACACCCGAATACTCGATCCTGTGCTTTCTTGCTATCGCTCCCCTTTATATTTCTCCTCGATATCATTTCCCTTTCTCCTCCGCCGGCTGCAGCTCGGGTGGTTAAGATATTAGATAGCAATTGCCACGGCCGGCAACATTATTTTCCTTCACTTTTGATGCGAAAGCTTCACTATGCTACCTCGTAACGATTTCGCGGTGCTTACGGTTTTGACCTTCAAGTGGGCCAGAGGTCAGTCCTCTCAAGGCGTGGTTCGAGCGTCCACCGATATATGTGAGACAGTTACTGCGCCATTTCCTTTCCTCAAAACCAATTTTAGAAACTAACCTTGAAAGTAAAAATTGAAAATTGGTTTTTTGAGAAAGGAAATGGCGCAGTATCTGTCTTTCATATCGGCTGACACCTGAACCGCGCCGTAAAGGGAAAAAGGAGGGAGTGAAAAAAAAAGAAGAAAAAGGTGCCGTAGTGGAGGGTTCTGGAATAATTTAGACCACCTGGGGATGTTTAGCGTGCACTGACATCGCGCCCTATCCACTGAGCCGATGCGGCGGGTTCCCTTCGTGGGTGCGGAACCCACTTCGGAAAGTATTTTATTTACGAAACTTAATTTTTCTTTTTCTGATTAGGTCACGTGGTTTTTCCAAACTTCTGGGGAGGACAACGCCTGATTTTCCTCCTTATGAGCTGCTATGCTTTCGCAAAAATGAAAATATGCTGCCTTCTACTTACGAACGGCGCTGATCATTTTACCTTGGCTGCTTGCACACAACATGTGTTTCCTGCATTTATACACAAGTATGGTGACAGGTTGCTCAGCGTACAAATTATTGAACAATACCATTTAAACGTGTAACCATTTTCGGGATGCGCTTGTATAGGAATTGTACCTGCATGCACGTGACTTTCTGGCGCCCTAGTTCACTGCCTTTTTCTGCATGTGTGTGTGTGTGTGTGTTGGGCTGAGTGTGTGGGTGTGTGCGCGCGCGCCACGGTAGAGTACATTGCATGCAGTGGCGCAAAAACGCGGAGCTTCCACTTGGCTTGTCGCAAGTTTGGCTTGGTTAGGAGGGCGAGGGCCGGCTCAGGATGTGAAGCTTTTAAGTTCCATGGCTGATCACCGGCCTGTCTTATGACGTAGGGATAATGTAAACAGGAAATTCGAGAATGTAACATGCAACCAGATCCCTCGGATTTTTTTTCATCACATTACTCCGCATGAACATGTCCAGATATCGAGAACCACACGCTCGAGACAACACAGGCTTTTTGCGCGCGTGGTTTTCTTCCACCGGCCTTGAGGAAACGCGCGCGCCCATTTTCATACGACAGTAATTCATGTCCCCATAAAAAAAAGACATGCTATGCTTGATGAATCGTTTATCTTCAAGACAGTCACGTTTCCATGCCCGCCCCCCAAGTCACCACGTGCTCGTCGGCCATGGCGGCCTCGTCGACGGCGACGTGCGCAAGCAGTCATATCGGAAAAGAGCGGGCTTTCTGCGCACCTATTCGCTCGCGTCAGCCGCCGCCTCATCAACCGTCGTCGGACGACGTGCGAAAATTATCTGGTAGGTCCACATTGGTGGCGGCGCTCACCATCGGGTGAAAATCGCCGGCCTCACGCCGTAAAAACGCCTCATGCATCCCGGCATTAAACGCTGTGGCTGAGCGGGGTTAAGATACTAGATTACGATACCTGGTGACATGACCAAGCGCCGTCACATGTCCGAGATGGGAGGTGCACTAGCGGGTGGCTGTTGGCTGGTTATACGGTCGAGTGCTCATTGCTCGCCGGGCTAAATGTTACGTCATGAGACCATGCGAAAAAGCTTGAAATTTCGAATACAATATATGCAGAGGACACCAAGCCGCAGAAAAGACCTGTTAATGCTATAGCATCATACCAACAAGTCGGAGCTAAGTGTTCCCCAAATTTTTTAATTTCAGCGCGATTTCTTTTCTTTGTTCAAAAGTACTGCTCATAGTGCTGCCGCAATGAGGAGTTGTGTAGTCAAGTCATCAATGTTGTACTTTGCGATCGTTATGGAGCGCTTGAATTTTGATGTAGGCGAAATGCTAGTGGTCCGTGTACTGTTCGATTTCAGTGCATGTTAAAGAACCTCAGCTGGTCGAAATTTCCGGAGTCTTTCACTACGGCGTTCCTCATAGCCTGAGTCGCTTTGGGACAATAAACCATAAACCAAAACGCATGGAAATATTATACGGCCTATGGAAAAGCGTGATGAAGGAGATTCCACAATTATTTTGGGGTGTGACATAACTATGAGGGATCGGAAAGCAAGCATTGCTTTTTCACGTTGTAAGAACTCGCTCAGCGGCAGCTGGAGCTGTGATGCGCCAAACATACCTTTTCACGTATTTGAAAGCACTGCCTGACAAATGTTTCAAAGACGATTAGAGATCATATAACGGCAGCAATGCGTCCCACCCGGTCCTCTTCGTTCCTTCTGTTGTTTTTCGTAACTGATCTAAATTGGGATCCAAGTGGAGACACATCACTTATGTTAAAGCTGAAATTTACTAACGTACCCTGACGCCCGGATCTACATGACGTTACTCACCAGCATGGTGACGTGACTCGATTACGACCGACGCTGAATACCCCCGGGAATTCGGTCCCCTCGCCGTCAACTGTGAATGCTGAGGCGGCCGCAGATAGAACATGCCTTCGCAAATGAGAATCTGCAAAAGGAGGCCATATTAGGTTCAGGAGTGAAGTTGAAAATAGCGAAAATTAAATGTAGCAATGCGTACATTCAGTTTAGCTTCTTCAGCCTACCGAATTTCCTAACCTGTTGAGTGTTTTGCTCAATTCTTTGTTCCTGTCCTTTTGTGCAAGTTGCAAAAAAAATAACGGTGGTTTAGCTTTGGTTAAACCTGGAGTGACGCGATAGCTACAGTTGCCCGAGTGGAACTTAGTCACGTGACCAAACACGTGACCAACAACGTGATCAGCCGCACCACGTGACAGGGTTGCGGCGCATCTACAGGGTGTCAACGCAGCCACAGGGTGGCGGTGCCGCCACCACCACGGCGCCGCCACGTTGAAGGCTCGAAATGCTGCCGTAATAATCGCTACAAAAACTCGTACAAAAAATCAAAGCGGCAGTTTACTTGACATGACAGAATACATTTATTATCGCATCACATCATGGCGCAGAAAAAGTCTAAACGATACATTTCGACAGTTTGCTAGAAATACACAATGCACTTATGCACAGAACCAGCTTGAGAAAGTGTCGGTAGTAAATATTAAGTATGGCAAAACTTTACACTTTCTACATAGACGTGTACCACTTGCAACCGCCACACATCACTAGGCTGGTTGTGAGGAAAGGAGAGGTGCAACATTCGCGCTACAATGAGGTCAGCCACATGAACCGCGCCGTTTCGCAGAGAACATAGGCAGCCAGAGGTACACTGCGAAGGCATTTCAAGCGTGCACTGCAGTAATTATAAAACACAATTGGCCTAATCTTGATGAAACCCAAAAAACACAAAACAACACAGCGTGGCGCGATACAAAAAATATAAACATATCATACATGAATACAGATACAGCGTGTAAATATTGCACATCAAGGAAGATTATCACAAATATGGCGAAGAACGAAGAACATTTACTGCACATATAAGTCGCCACAAGCACAAACAAAGCATTTCACTCTCGTTTAGTCGTACCAGCGAGAATGCGAGTTTTAGCATTGAGTGAAGAGACATAGTAAACCGTTCAATCTGCAAGTGTGCACATACTGCACTACAAAAATTTTTGATGAATATTTCATTAAAAAAGTAAGAAATGATAAAAACTGAGGCATACAGACTTGTGGAACATCGCGAGCAGGCAATTGCTAATTGCAGGCAATTTTTGCTAATAGAAGTCAAGTCGACTGCTGAAAACATCGTTTTTCTCTTTCTTTGCGAAGCATTTCACGCAGTTTGGGAACTGATTTTACTTTCGCTGAAATGCCAGCAGCTTTCAATTCGGTCCGCAGTTCAACCGCGTCCATATCCTCGATGCAAGCGGGAGGTGTATCCTCGCGCTCCATTTCAGGAGCGCTTCGAGCCCTATTTGTGCGACTCTCTTCAATCATACCCTCACACCCAGTATGAACGATCGTGTTTTTTGTACGCTCGACTTGTTGTTACGTGCGCGCTATTCTCAAGGCGTTTTGCCAGCTTCAGCGCACCGGCGGCCGCATTCCATTTATTGGATCTTGCATGATGCAAATGCTTCAGAATATCATTCTTTTTCTCAATGCCTTCGCTCGAAAACCACCCCAAACACTTGAATTCTTTATGCTTATTTGAGGCATGACAGACAAGAATATGCATATATGGCGTCATTCTTTCAGCCCCGTAACCCTTATGCCCTCGTTCTCCAAGTTCTAAGTACGTTTTATGGAATTTGGCTATTTCTTGCTCGATGCTTTCGCCGGTCGTGTTATGTTCAAAATGATCAAAAATGCGACTAAGCATTTTCCAAAGTGAGATGATTTTTTTTTTCTGTTTCCGGGCTGAGTTTTCCAGTGAGCCTCTCTGGCAGCATTTCGAGCAGGCGCTCGCAGGAGTCTCCTTGAATACAGGTGAAATTTTTTCCTTTTCTTTCGTCCTGCCACAGTTCAAATTTTACACCACAGCTATTAATTGCCTGCACAATTGCTTCCACGTGAGTGCTCTTGGTGTTTAAGTTCGTAACTTTATCGCGGTTGTCTTTGTCCATTGCTTCGACAATCAATCCATCAACCAGGCGATTAACGACTCTAATGCGCATGTGTAAAATGTCTGGAACCACAAATGCAGGTTCAATGTTGAATAGGGGAACGACTTTCATTCCGAATTCTTCAACAATGCCGTCCTCCCTCATGTTTTTTAGAGTGCGCAGAAGAGGCGGCTTATTACACTCCTCTGTGTTTGCCCCAGCTCTGCTTCGTTCCTTTAAATTAATACGACAGAAAGGACATGGGTGCCTAGAAGACGCTGACTGCAATCCTTGAACCATGAGCAAGAATTTTAGATCTGAGCCCAGACAGACTATGACGGGAACTTCCTGTCCTTCCAAGCTGACACTGCCCCTTTTCACAACACTGTTAACTTCGTCTATCAAATCCTTCAAACTTTCTCTAATCTGAAAATAGTTTTCAGAGACTTCGACGACTGCGAGCAGGCGATGTAAGGTATGGCTCTGCAGCCTCCGGCTGCTGTCAATCAGGAGAAAAGATAGAGTTGTCCAGCTTGTTCGTGTGCTGACTACACAGCCATCTCCTTCTATTTTGACCAAAATTGGCTGCGACCTGAGCTGTTCTCCTGTCATACCTCTATTCACTGCGTACTCCGCAACGGCAGTTTCAAGTTCGTGCACAAAAGACACCTGAGCGCCAGCTGCTTCTCCTAGGGTTTTAAACACAGCAGTGCTTTCGTCTAGTTTTTGCCTGTATGAATTGATGACACGGAGCGAGGGTAAATTAGGGACAGCTGAAGACATTTTTTCCCAAAAAACATTGCTTACAAAGTGGTTGTCTAAGAGCGCGGTGATTGCACGGACGCTTTTCTTCTCGGGGGAAGAAAGATCCTGATAGTCAGTTTTACCATTACTGCGGTATTCTTTTTTGATTCCTCGCTCCACGGAGATTCCGTCAATGTCAGAAAAAGTAATTTTGTGCAGTAGCCCTCGAAGGTCTTCTACAACCAACTGGCATAAGTCCAAGCCATAGCTTTCCAAAATTTCTTCTAGCCCTTGAACTATCACGCTGCCTACAGAATGCAGCTTTCTTCTATCGGTGCTTTTCGAACCTTCCCCGACCCTTTTTCCGCAGTTGTTGAGCAAGCGGCAGTTTTTTGCCTGTGATGACAGGCTTTTGTTTTCTTTTTGCAGCTGAAGGCATTTTGCCTCAAAATCCTGAATGGACTTACGCAGTTCAGAAAGAGACCGTTCTGATACACCCTCCATTCGCTTCACTTCTTCTTGTAAAGCTTGAATAATGATGTCCTTGATACTGTTATTTGAATTTTGAACAGAACTTTCCTTATCGAAGGGAATTTTTACATGGCGCTCTTTTTTAAGGAACCCCTCTTTTGCTCGGCCATTAATTTTTCTGTACTGAGTATCTACCGAGGAGCAGAGGCTTCTAAATCTTGTCTCTACTGCAACCTTTAAACTCTCTGGGATGGACATGCCAAGTGGAATAAAAGATGTTATTGTCTCAAAATAAGATTTCTCCAAAACCGTTTTGTTGCTAAAGATTTCCAGAACTGTCTTATTTGTCAATGTAAATGAAATTGCACATTCAGAAATCTCTAAGCGCAAAGCTCCCGAACTCATTTTTAAGAAATTCTAAACAACACAAATTGAAATGCAAGAATCAATACTATATCGAAAAAAAAACAAAGTTCCAAAACGTTTGCTGGCAACATATATGTGAAAGGCGGAAGGCTCACTATTTCTGTGGGTTAGGTTCTGCATGCAACAACCTTCGACACAAGGAACATTTGCAGACTTTCCACAGGATAGCCGTTTGGAAAGAGCTTGCAAGCTTTCTGTCGTGTCACAGCAGCCTTCACACGCACTGGGAACTCAATTGCCACTACACTGCCAAGTTTCGTTTCTCGAGTATGCCACCCAAAGGGAAGATTCAGCTTTGAAAAGTCTGACTCATTGCAAACAATCCAACCCCTTTCGAGCGGCCTTCCTTTCCTACTGAAAACCCATCTAAAGATGTCCAGGTCTATGTTCACCTTGACAAGCCCGCTGGATCGACGGCTGTTGGAAAGTTTCTTTTGCACAGCGTAAATTAATTCCTCAGCAGCAGCTTCCAGTCGTTGTGGCGATGGCTTGCTTGGGTGCTTAAATTCCCGGAGACAGGCGCCGTTCAGATTTTTTCTTGGTTCAACGGAGCAATGCCACTTGGAATATCCTTTCCATTTTATAAGGTATCCCTTGCTCTGTAAAAAAAAGATGGCATGGTGAAACATTTAGCGCAAGAAAACTCACACACGCCGAGGAACGACAAAACGAAGCACAAGTGAACCAAAGAAAAGACAAAGGAAAGATATGTCACTACGAAATGAAGAGCCAATGAACTTGAATGGTAATTTATGCAAATGTTAACATATCCATTTGTGACGAAATGAGTGCCTTAGAGGACTTAAGTTACTGGGGATTGAAGGGTTTGCTCAAAATCTTGACCGCGTTATCTACCTTACTGGACTCAGGCTGCCCGCTTAGCGCGAAAAAATATATTTATGAAAAATGCTTTGTCTCTGGCATCATCACTAAGTTTGGAAGTCGAGTGTTCAAAACTGGCGGTAGTAGTAGTAGTAGTAGAAAACATTTATTCATAGAAAGGTAGGATAAAGAGGCGGGAAAAAACAGATTTTGGGTGGAGTCCTTATTTCAGGACCCCAATGTCCACCGCAGTTGCTCTTGCTTGGGATATCAGGCTACGCTGGGTCACCAAATCGGAGCTGAGCAGGGCAGACTCCCACTGTTCCTCGGATTGATGTTTGTCTAGTTCGGGGGGCTTGCTACCGGAGCAGCCCCATGTTACATGGTATGTTGTTGGAATTCCGCCACACCAGGGGCAGATTCCGTCGTATCTATCGGGAAACATGATATGGTATTTGTGTAGGTTTGGGAAGGTGTTCGTCTGTAGTTGTCGCCAGCCCCTCGCCTCTGCCGCCGTTAGCTTCGAGTGTGGTGGGGGATAGACTTGCCTTTGCGTTCGGAGAAGGAGGAGGCGTTCGCCGTACATAGAGGGAAGAGGGGTGACGTCGGGGAGGTTAGTCGCTCGGTTGGTGTATCTCGAGCTAGACTGTCCGCGGCCTCGTTTCCCTCGAGCCCCTCGTGCCCAGGAGCCCAAGTGATTTGGTGCTTGCATGTGGAATTTTTAACATGTGGGGTAGTCAGAATGGGAGCGATGGAGTGTGGAAGTCTGCCAGTGAGGAAGAGCCGACACGCCGACTGGGAGTCTGTAACAATTTTTAGTCCGTTTCGCGTGGTATCGCCGTGCTGGATGGCGAGACCGATTGCGGCCGTTTCTGCTACTGTGGGAGAGCAGTTGCGTAGAGAGGCGCTGGCGATTTCCTTGAAGTTGGTGTCCAAAACTACCGCCACCGCGTTCGTGGAATTGGGGTACATGGCTGCGTCGACGTATACAGCATTTCGTGCCTGTCGGTGTGTGCGGCGCAGGTAGTCCACTCGCGCCTTTCGTCGTCCCTTTTGTGAGTCCGAGTGAAAACTGGCGGTATACCAATTGCGGAGACATTTTGTTATAGGAAGTCTCCCTGACTGCCGCGCTTTGGGGCCTCCTACTGTGCAATTTTACCAATTTCTCTAACACATTTTAGTCAATGAAAACCTAAAAACCTAAAGAAAACGTGATCAAGACACCTCTTAAGTTTATATTCCTCGCAGCTTATTTATATGCAAGCTAACAACATTTTTTCAAACATCAATAAACAAATGCAAAAGAAAAAGGTTTGAATTTTTCTGGGCTCTCTTATACAGATAACAGCAGTAACACATACCAGGTGTTACAGAGAAGACTAAGTCATCATCAAAATTAAGCTTTCTCGGATTAGCTCAGCTAACAAAGCGAAAGTCGTCGGCGTTCATTGTGTTCATTGGTGTTGGCGTTGACAACTTTCTTGGTGATTTTGTGGAAAGGAAGGGCGCATATAACTGGCCACCTGTGTAAGTGGGCGCCTCAATAGCGCTTTGAGGTACGTGATGGTGGTGAGAGAAAGATGTGGGCTGCATGCATTAGCGCTGACAACGTTGTGGCAGACACGCGGCACTGCAGCAATAGGCCGCAGCCTGACCAACCTCTCGCGATCAGCCATTAATTCAAATGCCACCTGCCAGGGTGGCAGGTTGGGCGCACTGCTCATCCAGTGTGCGGAACGCACTCAACGCTACAGACGCTAAGCCGCGTCTGCTTGCACGATACATCACAGCTCTCGCTCTCTAACAAGGTTCAGCAGTAGTTGAGCAACAGCTAATATTTTTTTATCCAGCTGATACTCGGCTAGATAACGTGGTCAGGCAGCAGCCGCTGCACGGCTGTGGAGCCCCTGCGCAGAGACGGCGAAGACTAGGCTTGGCGGCGCGGCGAAGTCACTTGCTGGGTTGCTATGGCAGCGGCGCAGCAAGGACGTTCAAGATCAAACGTGAGGTGACGGCGAAATCGCTCCGACGAAAGCAGGAAAAGCTTTCGCTTTTAAAATATGGATTTTGCGGCATAGTATACCAGTGCCCGCAAACTGTAGCTAACCGGTAGTTACCCAGTAGTTAACAGGCAGTAAACCGGGAGGAAGCTGGTTTACTAATTCTGATATTAACTTTTAACTATTAGTTAGGCGCCTAGTTGCAGTTAGAGGTAGGTTACTAATATCCGTATCAGTTTTTAGAATTTCGAAAACGCGATTACCCTCATCGCAGTGGCTCGACAAAATTTGGCTACATCATGCGATGGCTCAGTGGTTAAGGTGCTCATCTGCTGAGCCGGAGTACCCGGGTTGGCACTCAACCGCAGCGGCTGCGCTTCTATGGAGGCGAAACGCAAAAGGCACCCATGCGCTGTGCAATATCACTGCACTTTGAAGATCCCTAGTTGGTCGAAATTATTCTGGAGCCCTCCACAACGGCACCTATTTGTTCCTTTCTTCTTTAACTCCCTCCTTCATCTCTTCCCTTACGGTGCAATTCGGGTGCCCGCCGAGATAGGCGGGACAGTTACTGTGTCATTTCCTCTCCTCAAAAGCCAATTTTCAAGAACCAGTTAGCGCCAAAATACATGCGCTTTCGAAAGCATGCAAGCAAAGAAACCTTTCCAGTGCGCGTAACTAGTCGAAACAGCCAAATTTTGTCGATCCATATGGCCAAAGGTAACCATGTTTTGGAAATTCTAAAAACTTATATGGCTATTACTAACTACCGGCTACAAATCTAAAATTACGACTAAGCGCCTAACTGCAATTGTTAAAAGTTAATTATTAAAATCTAGTTAACCAGCTGAATAGTTAAAACGATTCACCGGAAACAATTCACACTGGTAATA
Source organism: Amblyomma americanum (assembly GCA_030143305.2). Taxonomy (NCBI): domain Eukaryota; kingdom Metazoa; phylum Arthropoda; class Arachnida; order Ixodida; family Ixodidae; genus Amblyomma; species Amblyomma americanum. The sequence continues at coordinate 55,318 of JARKHS020030093.1, forward strand.
CTGTGCCGTAAAAGCCATATTTTAAAGCCAAAACGCATATTTTTGAAACGTCTTCCAGGTAACACCTGGTATTCAGAGTCGCTCAGCTAATGCTAAGGAAAGCTTGAAGAAACAAATGCGCGCGCTGCAAATATTCTGCACTTGCAAGGTTTAGGTTGTCATCTGTTCTATCCAAACATATTGTTGTGCGCTTATTTTTATTCCTCGAGATGGGAAAGCGAACCAGCTGCAGGTTTTTTTTTTATGTGTCAAATCTTGCCGCTTCACTCCTCTGTCAGTAGGTATGCTATACCGTTTTACATCGCCCACGAGCGATTCCTCTTTAATTCGCTCGCCTTGCATGCTTTGCATCATGTCTACTTGTGAATGACAACGTATCCGGTAACACTGGCATGCGTACATTAGTAAATAAAGTCCTCACTTGGTCTACATTTATGTTGAAAATGTTGAGCTAAAGTTATGAATAACAAGAGAGATAGCGCTACTTGTTAATTACGTACTTCAGAAATATTATGTCCAGCAGAAGGCGCCTGCTGTATTTCTGCATTATTCGGACCTTTGCATGTTATCTCTTTAAGCTTCGCTAAATTATCTGCAGTGCCTTGCATATCCTTTGGAATAATAATACATTTGCTCCGACGTCTCCCTGTACTGCTTTTTTCTGGCCAAATGTTGTAATTTTACCTAATAAAATATGAGAGCACTACGTAAACCGCAATTAGCACCATGTAAGCAAGGGCCTTAAGCTGTTTGCATGCTATAAACATGAACGACCGGTCGTTGTGTACATTTTTTATGGTCGTTGTTTTATGAGGGTTTAACGCCCCAAACCGACTCAGGCTATGAGAGACGCCGTAGTGAAGGGCTTGGGAAATTTCGACCACCTGGGGTTCTTTAACATGCATCGACAACGCATAGTAGACGGGGCTCTCGAATTTCACCTGCATCGAAATTCGACCGCCGAGGCCGGGATCGAACCCGCATCTTTCGGGCCAGCATCCGAGCGCCATAATCACTCAGCCACCGCGGCGGCGTGTCACGTGTCGCATGTGCAATGTTGAATGCTAACTGTGATGGGTCGCAATTCTATGTAGTAGTAGTAGCGGTGATTTTATCCAAATAATAAAAAGAAAAGAAGGGAAAGATTTTTCCTGCTGCGAGCACCTGAGCTGGGGCAGCGCAAATAAAGTGATATCAGGCAGATTAGAGAAATGAAATAACTATAGGAAGGAGAGTGGTCAGAAACTATGTACAAGTATTATCTTTACAAATTCGCAGTTATATTTCAGAAAAAAAACGAAGAAATTTTGAGGACACTGAAGACTGCTTGTGAAATCATGGAATGCGAAAGAATTAATGTTTAATCGTGGCCCTCGTGGATAGCTCCAAACGAAGACGCGTCCTTTGTTTGTTCTTGTTCCCAGATCATTACCCGCCGCGGTGGCTCAGTGGTTAGGTCGCTCGACTACTGAGCCGGAGTTCCCGGGTTCGAACCCGACCGCGGCGGCTGCGTTTTTATGGAGGAAAAACGCTAAGGCGCCCGTGTGTTGTGCGATGTCAGCGCACGTTAAAGATCCCCAGGTGGTCGAAATTATTCAGGAGCCCTCCACTACGGCACCTCTTTCTTCCTTTCTTCTTTCACTCCCCCCTTTATCCCTTCCCTTACGGCGCGGTTCAGGTGTCCGCCGATATGCGAGACAGATACTGCGCCATTTCCTTTCCCCAAAACACCAAAGCGTGCTTGTGGCCTCGAGCGCGTTTGGTTCGCAACCTAGTGGTTGTGTCGAATTCTACCTAAGCCTCTTATCTTCTTTAATCGACACGATGACCCCACACTGAATTTCCGTGACAATCCTTCCACACAAACCAAATCCACAGTGATTGCACACGCATGTAAGCTCTACGCTTGTCATGCTGTAGGAATTAAAAAAAAGTTACCAACAAGCTCTACAGACCGCCCTGAATTGTGTAATCAGGACATGCAAACAAACACAAAACGTAACATGGACCGAGGTGCTTAAAGAAATGGCTTGGGAAGGTTGTTACTTACCGTTTTGGCAATGACTCTCTCGACCAGGTGGTACATCAAAACTTCAGCAGAAGAAAGTCAATGGACGCAGGGAGCTGCCTAACCAGATGCAGCTGATGACAGACAGTAGCGAGACAGCCAGGTCCTGAGGAGCTTAAAGGATGCGGGAGACGAGGGCAAGGTGTATGGGGGGCGATGGCGGTTACATGGAACTGGCTAAGGGAAAAACTTCCTTCATTGGCACCGCCGAAGATGCAAGGGATCTAAATCTAGCTCAGAACGATCTCCCATGGCTCCGGACCCTGGTTTTAAAGACCTAGAAACCCGGCCCACCTCTTGCATCGCCCAATCAACAGCAAACTAACCCATCATTGGCTTACAAACTTCATGGCACGCCCTCCAATTTCGGCAAGGTTCAAACCCTCTCCCTGAAATACACAGCACATCTAAATTGCTATAAGAAAATGTAATTCCGGGAATGAACCCTCGAAATGCTTGGGCCAACAGGTTTACGTGCCACGCCCCATTCTTCCACAGTATTACTCAAACTCTCTCCCTTTAAAAGTAAAAAGAGAAACATATGAAAATACATCAAAACATTCCCATGCGGCTCCCAGGTTTACGCCAATTACCGATATTCAACCGATCGCTACCGCTGCGAGTAGTAGACTACTCGTCTTCGGGACGACTGTTGACAGGCGTCCCCGCAAAATCTGGAAAGAGGCGCCAGCCTGTCGTTGCTGCCTCTGAACACGCTTCAGCGTTTCGTTAAGCAGGCCCGCTTTTCGGGACCCGTTGGTATGCCCCATCCTCTGACTTCGACGCCGTCGCGGCTTAGACGCGGCGTCTGCTTGCCGCGTCCGCGCTGACCATGCGCTATGCTACGCTATCACTGCGGTGGTTTCCTTAGACGGGCGAAGGGGGGCGGGCGGTTTCGGGAAAACGTCTTGGCTCCTTTCCTCTGGCTCGGTCTTTGCCTTCGCCGGTCTACTCCCGCTTGCCTCGCCATGCACGCTTCCTGCTGACGGGGATTAACAGGGAAATCGCCGCATCTCGGCGCCGGGCTGTCGACAAACCCTCGGATGGTTCGAACCTCGGCTTTTTAA
>JARKHS020030094.1:0-90000 GCA_030143305.2 Amblyomma americanum
GAAATCTCTAAAATAGAGGACGCCCTCCAACGGCTGACCCCCACTATTGACCGTCTCATTGAAGGCTGTTCCGCCATGGCAGCCATTATCCACACCTTCACTATCCGTCTCGACCGCCTAACGGGCCCCCCGCAAATGGTCGACCTCAGCACCCACCCGCGCACTCAGTCGCCTTGTCCGACTCCCGCGCCCGAGAGTGCAGCCGCGCGCGCGTGTGCTGGCGGTATTCTCAAAACCGCCATAGCGCTTCCGCAGCGCCCCGAACCCTGCACGAAACGCGATGGCTAGCGCGCCCATCATGGTATGGCAGTGGAACGGCAGGGGCTTCAAGGCAAAGCATACCCGGCCTTGGAGCATACCCTGCAGGCCCAGCCATACACACGCCACATTATCGTGCCGCAAGAAACGTACACTGACACCAGACTCACCAGCTATGCCGCCTACAACCAACCGGTGGCGCCGGATCTCCGCCCGAGTACCGCCATCCTCATACACCGCAACCTCAAGGCCAATCAGCTCGATCTTGACAACTCCGAAGTCCCACACACTTTCATGCAGGCCCTTCCCAACAGCCGAATCCAATCCCCGCTCAACATCTTAAACGTGTACAGCCCCCCAAGTGACAAGAGCCCTAAGATAGCCACTCTCCTCCGCAAGGCCTGTGCAGCCGCGCGGAACGAGATGCTACTTATAGTGGGCGACTTTAACGCACCGCACGCCGAGTGGGGCTACCCCCGCAAAGCCTGAGGTCGCAAAGAGCCTAATGTGTGGGAGACGGCCCAAACACTAGGTCTGACGCTACTCCTCGACCCCGAATGACACACCCGTTTCGGCAACAGCGTCACGCAAGACAGCTGTCCGGACCTCACTTTCGCCCGCAATATCTCAGATGCGCGTTGGGAAAATCTCGGTATGAACATAGGTAGCGATCACTATATTCTCAACACTACCTTTACTGCCACCACAGCAAGGCCCTCTGTCGCACTGTCGCACACACCAACTAGGACGCTTTCCGGTACGTGCGAGCTCAGCGCCCGCAGAGCCCCATAAACGACCTCGACACATGGAGAGAGAGAGACACTGCTCCGCGTCGCCGCCAACTCCACCTCCCACACCCGACGCCAAACTCATGCACATGTGGGAGGCCCAGCGTAGCCTCCACGCTCGCTGGCTCCGACGCAAACACAACCGCCCTCTCATGCTTCGCCTCGCTCGCCTCGAACGAGAGATCGAAGCCTACTCTACCAAACTCAGTCAGGAGCAATGGCACTAGACTTGCGACCGCCTCAAAGGGCAGTTGAGATGCATGAACAGATGTTTTCTGCTCAAGCACTTGCTTGATCCGACACACACCAAGTCTGCATCCCACAAGAATCTCAACCGCGTCATACATGCGTTTCAAGGCACCAACGAGGAACTCCTCGTTACCTTGAAAGACAAATACATCAACACCTCCACAGACATACCCATCCCCTCGGAATACACGGGATCTAAAAACCAAAACATGGACAGAGACATCATGGCGTAGGAAGTCCGCGCAGCCCTGAACCACATCAAGACTACCGCGGCCGGCGGCGACGACCGTATCACCAACAAGACGCTCCGCAACCTCGACGACCATTCAGTCGAAGCACTTGCGAACCTTTTCAACCACCACTGGCATAAAGGTTGCCTTTCGGACTCCTGGAAGCATGCGAGTAATCTTCGTAGCCAAACCAGGCAAACGACTCGAGCTAGGCAACCTCCGGCCCATCTCGCTCACGTCTTGCCTGGGGAAGGTTATGGAGCACATGATTCTACACAGACTTCACAACCCACGTAGTCAAGGAGGACCTCCTACCCGCCTCCCCACCCCGACCTCGACCGAGCGCAAGCCACCATGCTTCGCAGACTGCAGACCAGTTCGATTCTCAGCCATGCTCGACTATACCTCATCACTGACGGGGAATATGACCCCGTCTGTCCTAACTGCGACCACGGAGTGTTTGCCACTCAGGCACACATCCTCTGGGGATGCGAGGGTAACCCGCCCCCACAGAAATTACTGCCAGCTCCCTCCTTGGAGGGTTGGATCCAACTTCTTGCAAGACCAGACAAGAAGACACAACTCGCACTCGTCTCTTGGCTCCAGATGTCACCCCCACCTGGGGGCCACACTCAGCCTAGCTGCCCTAACTCCCAACCCTAAAGTGGAAAATAAAGTTGTTCTCTCTCTCTCTCTCTCGCCTCCATCGAAACGCGGCCGCCGCGGTCGGGTTCGAACCCGGGTACTCCGGATCAGTAGCCGAACGCCTAACCACTCGAGCCTCCGCGGCGGGCCTGTTGCCTGGGAAGTGATGCGTAAATGAGTAGTCCTACAATAGAACCGCGCACTGGTAATTTTGCTGCAAAATCACAATTTACACCGAAAATTTGTGCTTATCTTGTCTCTTCCCGTTTCTCAAGTTCAGCTGAAGGAATGCAGAAGTGTAGGAAAGTTCATAGTAGCAATGCTTTTTGGAGAATTCTGGCTCTTCAATAAACCGTGCGGATGGGGAGTCTCATTAGGAACGTCTAGAGAGCTTGAATCATAGCGCCTCAAATCCGTTTAACAAGCTGTCTTGGTGCCACTGTGCCTTCAGTAGTCATTTGTTCATATGGCATTTCCGAGGCAAGGTTTTTCCTTATTGGTATCATGTAGCCGTCATCTGCGTTACGAAATTACCTCAGATCTTCTTTTCACCGCAGTAAACATTCAAGAAGCATTAACGGTGTGTGTACAACTCGTAGTTAACGCTTGGTACGGCTTAAATAGGACGTTCGCATTCTATCATGCTTTGAAAAGTGTCATTCTGGAAAACATGTACTCGAAAATCGCAAGAAATCTTTGATATCTTGTCCGCATCAATAAAGTCTGTGTTATACGCTTATATTTATTGTCTCTTCCTAAAACGAGATTTCACCAGATTTGAAATTAGTTACTCTTTCATTTAACCAACATGGCGTACTGTGGTTAAGCAGGTCCGGGGAGGTCGTCTGCGACTTGAGAACTTTACTTTTTTTTCTGCAAGCGTCCTTTTATTCAGCTGGAGAGGTCAGCTTGACGTTGTCCGCATTTATTCCAGATTGTCGGCCACGAATTGATGCACGCCTATGACATCAATGGTATCAGGTTGACTAGCGAAGCCCGTGCGGCCAAGTACAACGCTACGGACCCGACGCTCCAAGAGTACGAAAAAAAGGTGCTTTGTCTTCGAGCCTCGTATCTAAAGGTGCGTACCTTTTACCCCTTTTGAACGTAGTGCCCGCAGAATCCTCGTTGAGTAGTTAAGAAATATCGTTTAAGAAGCGGTAATAAGTAAATGGCTTACGAATAATTATTGTAATAATGGGTAGTTACGAGGAAAGAAAAGACGCAGTGACTGCCCTTACAAAGATTTCTTTAGAAAGTTTATAGACTGTCCATAGACTTCTGTTTATAAAGTTATAGGTTCTCTGTAGACAACCCTAGAGAGCAGTCCATAGGCAATACAAATCTTATGGACAGTCTATAGACAATCTATAGATTTATGGCCATACACTTTCAGTAGACTTTTGTCTATATACAGTATATAGACTATGAATAGACAAAAAGAAATGTCTATAGGAAGGCAATAGGGACTGTAAGAAGTCTATAGACCACTTTTATAAGGGTGCCAAGTCGAAGCCCCATCCTATCGTCCTTGGAATTTTGCCTATGTCGAAATGCGGCTGCCGCGATAAGAAATTGATGCGGTCCCCTCATGATCTGCAGCCGAACTTCTGTACTCGGCCACCACGGTGGATATTTCATAGAAAGACGCAGAAAGAAGTTTTTCAAAGAAAGCTTTCAAGTCGGCTAGATCAAGGTACAAATAGCCTGCTTGTAATAAAAACGTTAAAAAAGGAAAATCGAACTAAATGAAAAGATGCGAAGAGCAGGGTTCATGATAAACAGAAGTAGAGATTAAACTGAACGGTTGCTCGTTATCTATCCCAGCTTTTTTTGCCTTCCCTCTTACGCACTCACTCCATATTTGCTTGGAGCTGATTTGGCATAGAATCTGCGCAACGACGGGACATAAGCTTAAAAAAAAGCACATCCAAAGGAAGTTCTTTGAGTACACCTCTTTTAGGCACCTCTGGGTGCTTGCCAGCGTTTCAACAGGAAGACTTGTCTTCACCCAGACGAAGACAAGTGCTCTTGTCAAAACGCTGGCAAGCACCCTGAGGCTTTGTCCCCTACCTTGTTCCCTTCGTGATTATCAAAAACCATCTGCCTGTTCTCTCCCTACCATGTTTGCTCAATGTGATTTTAGTTTAGGCTTTGTCAAACAGGTTGAAATAATTTTTGCACACCGTGTGCGTAATTGCACCTTTGTCCGTAAAGTTTCGGGACTGATTTACTTTCTTCTCTAGAAATGATTCCCCAAAACAAATGTTGGTGCGTATGTGTAGCGCCATCTTTTCGGGCTAACCTGAGGTATTCATGCTAATTGCTGTGGCAGCCGTTAGATGACACTACATGTAGAAATATGCGGTGTCACTAGTTGTTCGCGCATGCTACTGTGAGTGAATGTGGAGAGATGGACGTCCACCTCGAACAGCGTGTGAACATAAAATTCTGTGTGAAGCTTGGAAAGACAGCCACACAGACGTATGAGCTCCTTCGTGACGCTTACGGCAACGAGACATTATCGCAGGTGCGAGTTTTCGAGTGGCACAAGAGGTTCGTTTCGGGGAAAACGTCGGTGGAAGGCGACACAAGGCAAGGGCGCCCTTCAACCTCACGGAATGAAAACAACGTGGCTTGGATCAGGAAAATCGTACAGCAAGACCGCACCATTAAAGTCCGCATGCTATCAGATGCTGTCGACATTAGTAAGACAACATGCCTCCAAATTTTGCTTGTGGACTTGGAGAAACGAAAGCTGAATGCCAGACTTGTGCCGCACTCCCTCACACATGACCAGAAGGACACGCGGGCATCAGTGAGCGCTGATTTGCTCTCCTAGGCAGAGAAGGATGCTGCATTCGCCGACAGCATCATTGCTGAAGACGAAACATGGTGTTTTCAATACGATCCTCAAAAAAAGAGGCAGAGTGCCGAATGGCGGTCCACAAGCTCTCCGGCGTCGAGTAAGGTGCGGCGACAGAAGACCAAAACAAAGGCGATGCTTATAGTGTTTTTAATGCCAGAGGTGCCATACACCACTAGTTCGTCCCACATTGGCAAACGGTGAATCAGGACATTTATATCCGCGTGCTCCAACACATGCGTGACGCACTGCGACGCCGTCGCCCTGACTGATGGGCATCTCGACAATGGAGCTTTCTCCACGATAACGGAAGGCCGTACGCTGCTCTCAGCGTGACAAAATTTCTCACCAAGCACAGCATTACAGTACTTCCCCATCCGCCATACTCGCCTAACCTCTCCCTATGCGATTTTTTTCCTGTTTCTTCGTGTGAAAAGAGCACTAAAAGGTCGCTGGGTGGGGAGCGTGGAGGCCATTCAAGACGCCACGACAAAGGAGCTGACAGCCCCGCCAAAAGAAGCATTTTCCAACTGTTTCCAAGACCTGAAGAAGCGTTGGAAGCTGTGCATAGAGTGCAAGGGAGACTATTTCGAAGGGGTGATGCACAAATGATTTCAATGTTAAACGCATTTTTTAATGGACTCAGTCTCGGAACTTTACGGACAAAGGTTGTACGTTATGAAGCAATGTAAATATTTCATCACGTCTTTATGTGGGTCTTGTGCAAACCTGCTGGAGTATCTTCTGTCGTGTTATTAAAAAGGTTGTTATTTCTGGCAATTATTTTTCTGATCACTACTTTTATTGTCTAATCAGGGAAGTGTGCGAGGTTTCTTTACTTGCGTAAAAGGTCATTTCACAGCGGGATGCTTCTGCAAATTATTTCTTTAATTTGCTCTCCCCTGCAGCTTTTAAGACAGAGCTGATGTGATGATGTACAAACGCTACGTAGAAGGCAAATGACACATTGCATCGGACCGGGCTAAACTGAACTGAAAAAAATTTATAACAACTGGGGCCTCCTCTCCACCTATAGTAGGTCGGAAAGGCTTCATCTTCATTCACCATTCAAAAGGGCTTCATAGCCGCCGTGGTGGCTCAGTATAGTTATAGAGCTCGACAGCTGACCCGGAAGACGCGGGTTTGGCCTCGGCTATGGCGGTCGCATTTCGTTTGAGGCGAAATGCTAAAAGCTCATGTACCGTGCGATGTCAGTGCACGTTAAAGAACCCCAGGTGGTCGACATTATTCTGAGCCTTCCACGTCGGCGTCCCTGATAGCCTGATTCACTTTGGGACGTTAAACCCTATAAAACCATAACTCATACAGAGGGCTTCATATTGTACCTCTCCTTAGAGCATATGCAGTGCTTGCAGTCTTCGCGGCAAGTGTCATTTGACATCTAAATATACAGCGACATTTATGCAGCACAGCAATGGGACACCTTTGCCCGCTAACCGCAAGCGGTCATGTACAGTCGTGAGCAGTATGAAAGGGAACATTAACACAAGAACACGCTCGAAGCATATGACTCTCGTGCTCCCCGGATAAGTCCGAGCTCCTCATCCTAACTGACCGTGCCAACAAGAAGACTACTTCCAAATGTGGCCCAGATCATTTCCAAAATTTGGCCAGGGCCACCCCCGAAATTTGATCTTCGCCGATTTGGACCAAAATTGATGTCCAACCATAATTTACCGTGCCTCACACGATGGCGACCTCCAAATTTGGCCCGGGTCATTTCCAAAATTTGCCTCCCGGGCCACCCCCTAAATTTGACCTTGGCCGGTTTGGACCAAAGACAATCAAGTAAAGCCAGTGCTTTCGCAGCACGATAGGATTAACCAAGTTAATACCCTGGCATTATTTTTTTTTCAATTTCGAAGCAAAACGATTCACTACAATAGGTAAAGCAGTCGTCGCGTAGGCCAGAGAATGACCTTGAACGACCTTCAGCCCAACCATTTAGCCGTGTTTGACCATATGTGGTAAAGTTATGGTGTCGAACCCTTGACTCCTGACCTTGACCCATGCCCTTTAGTTGACCTTTTAAGCTCTGACCTTGAGTTGACCTTTGACATTTGACACTGGGTGACCTTTGGGTTGACCTTCGACCCTAAGAACATCCGGTGGGGTGATGTGAAGCCACGTGATGACATCCGATGGGGGTGTCGTGAGACCATGTGATACCACTTCATAGCCACGTGGTCGTGTAGGTGTATATAGAACTCAAAAACATCCACCGCGCGATGTGGACTTTCAGAGTTTCGTACATGTTCTTGCTGCGGCTGCGTGTCAAGCCCACTGTGCACTTGCAGGCGGAATCAAACTCACGGGCGAGGACGCTAGACCAGACGATAGACGCGGAAGGATTCGCCGACTACACGGGCATCCTGTTGGCGCGCGAAGCGTTCCGCCGCCTAGCGGACGATCGGCGCACCAGGACTGTGCCTGACGTGGGGCTCACCGCTGACCAGGTCTTCTTCGTGGCGCACTGCATAAAGTACTGCAACGCGGACAAAGTGAACAGAACTCGGGAATTAGGCGGAGCGTACTGGCACGACCGCTCCCGCTGCATAGTGCCTCTGCAAAATATGCCCGAATTCGCCCAAGCGTTCTCCTGCCGGCGTGGGGACTATATGAATCCCGACAATAGGTGCGACTTCTGGTAGAGCGGCGCGGGTAGTGACAACAGTTTTTCGTGGACTATTCGCAGTTGCAAGCTCCATATTTTTGCATGTCAAATTTTGTTGATGTGGAATGTGTTAGCCACTGCTATCGCAACTAAACCCTGTCACTCACTTCTGCCCTCGGCTTTTTCATTACAAAATTTTGTTAGACAGTCTCTGTCTATAAAGTCTATAGACTCTTTATAGACAAATCCTAGAGAAAAGTCTATAGCCAATACAAATGCTATGAACAGTCTATAGACAATCTATAGATTTGGGCCATACACTTTTAGTACACTTTTGTTTTGCAGTCTATAGACTAAGGATAGACAAAAACAAATATTTCTAGGAACGCAGTAGTGTCTATAAGCAGTCTATAGACTGTCTATAGACCATTTTTATAAGGGTTCGCTTCCTACACTGAGTAAGCTTCGAAGGTTTTATTTTAGTCGCCGCATGGGTCAAGTTCTCAAACAAGTGCGTGCTACATTCTGTCCATATGCTAACTGTAACATATTTTGGCCTCTTATTTATCTATAGGAAAACCGTTATGTAGAAGTATCTCTGAAAACACATCAGTGAAGCGAAGTTTTTGCTAAGGTCGCTTCCCTCAAGGGGGCAGCAACGCCACCGGTTCACTCAAGACGTTATTTACCCGCTTGGAAAGCGCCCGAGAAGCATTTCTATGCGTTTTACGGCATCACCCGCGCGTCCCACTGTATAGCAGTGAAGGTGTAACATTGTGCGAGGCATGGCCTTCGTGCTTGGGGTGGCGCTCGCGGCTTTGCGGGGGACATCGACTCTTAACCATTGACCTTTGGCCTTTGAGATTAAATGACCTTGGTCGAATGTTACTGCCGGTGAACCTGGGTGTGCTCGGGCGGAAGACAAGCCTGACCCAGTCTCAAAATTGGATTGGCCTACCTCCAAGTATTGGGTTGGCCCACTACCCAAATTTTTGTGAGCCACTCCCGAAAATCTGAAAATCGAGTTGACCAAAGAACCGACCTAGGAAACCCACAAAATGGGCTTGGCCCACCCACGGAATATGGGTGATCCACACCCGAAAATTTGAATATTGAGTTGACCCACGTTTGGAACCCATCTAGGACACCCCCTAAATGGGCTTGGTCCATCCTGTGTTCTTCAGTACACTGTTTTTTTTAGTTTTCTCATTGCCGATTCCACATTTTCACAGACTCTTCCGACGATCTGGTTATCATGGCTGAATGTAGACGCGTAAGCATATAACACCTTCAGTATGTACAGGGTTGGTCAAAAGTTCCCAGGCCATAGGGTCTACTTTTGAGCAATGTGCAGGTGCAATTTGGACACTCCCCGCAGCTCAATATATCTGTACGGTATAAGGAAACATTATTCTCACCTTGATATCGTTGGTAGATTTACAGAGCTCTTAAGTGCCCGACATTAATAAGCAGACCCCATGGCCTGGGAACTTTTGGTCAAACCTGTACCTCTTAAGCTTAATTACGGTAACTGCCACCACTGTTCATACTGCAATATTCCTCCATATTTCCACCTATATCCTGACTGATGTGAAATCGCACACCTAGTTCTCGTCGGTCCGCTAATCCACGACAGCATAGTACGTGCTCACCCTTTAGCACATTATACGCCTCATCTGTCCTCCTAGCCTACAATGCCTATGACATTATTTATTTATTTATTTATTTATTTATTTATTTATTTATTTATTTATTTATTTATTTATTTGCACCTCAAGGGTCCCTGGTGGGACATTACATGAGGGATTATACCCTCCAGTTTCTCGAACAGTACTGCCACATCAGCCTCACTGGATAAGTTTCTAGCGTTAAACGTTGTCGGGTTCATTTTCCAGTCGTGGCCTGTCCACAGCCAGAGATTCTTAACACCCTCCGATGCGACACAGGTCTGACCGCCGCCTTGGTCAAGTTGCTGCATAGTCGCTGGGGCTGTTGGTCTATTACTTGACAAGTATTACACCAGGGTTGCCAAATCCTTTTCTGGTGGAGAGTGCGTTGTCGGCTATGGATACCCAGATCGCACGGCATCCCAGGCCTGTTGATTCAATTCCATGGACACGAGTATTTTTTTTCGGTGGAGAATCGCGCAGCACCCGGATTCGAACCGCGGTCCTCTTGCACGCGAGGTGGTTGCCCTAACTCTACGCCATCGCTGCTTTTTTTAGATGCTGTTCAATGCATTCCGGCATTAAAAATTTCTGGCCTTTATCGGTATTCTTTCCACCACCGGTTTAAACAGAGTACCTTCATTCACCGACGCCTTAGACCCGCAGGCTGTCGTGCTAATGCTGAGTACAAAACGTGTACTGTGCTTCGAAACCATAGCTGCGCCGTAATGTCCTCCTTTGTGATCAAATTAAATTCGCTTTTATTCGTTTTTATTCGATGTGAGCTAGGCTGACACACATTGCACATCGCACGTATAGTGTCGATGAAAGCAGAGGACAGGTTGTCCTTGTCCTTTCTGGATATAATTTTCAGGCGGTATAAAATTTCATCGTCGGTTACAGGCGCGAGACACACGCAAAGCAAGGAAGATAGACTGAACTGAGATAGACGGAACTGAGATAGGCGGAAGTGAGCGCAGGAACAGTTACCAACTAACTCAACAGGACGTTCTTTTTAAGGTAGAAAATTTGTCAACCACGTCTAATAAGGAGGCGGAAGTTTTAAGTCCTTTGAGGACAATATAATTGTATACTGAGAGGTGAGGCAATTATTTCAAAATTTTGTATTCTGTACAAGCAATGCCGACGGCTTTACAATTAGGAGCAGCAGATATCTAGCTAACTCTTTTGTATGAATATTTTATTCACTCTGTGCAGTGAGTTTGTGCTACAAGGAAAACATCAAAGAGTTGTCTGCTCAGATTTTTGAGCTATTTGTTAAAGCAGCATTATGTATGACCGATTAATATTATAGCTTAATCCTTGATGGATCGATGATATTACGAAATGCTGCTGTGAGCCCGGTTCAGCGCATGTGAAAAGAATTCCAGGGGTGCACTTAAGTCTGCTTAGATGCAGTAATGCGAAAGCATTTCTCTTACTGCGCGTCCTTCCTCCCTCATACGCGTCCGCCATCTCGCCTACTCGCGCCATCTGCTGTACCAGCGCCGTACATTGCGAGGAAGGGTTTCTGTGGGTGACGCACGATGGCGCTAAGACTGCACTGACACGCTCTGTCCACAACTTCCGTCCACAGCTTCCGGTGACGCCACACATGAGCCAAGAAATGCTTTCGCATTAGAAGTGGCTGCACCGTCGTAACGAGAGACCAAATGCAGAAGAGCATGCGGGTGCAAGTTGCGAAATTCCCTCAATATCTGTAGCGACGGACCTTCAGTGTCTGAAGAGTGAAGTTTCAAGAATTTTCCATGAGCGCGCCTTCCTATATTTCCTTGGTTTAACAATGTCGCTCCTCCGTACCATGGGGCGAGCTGTTTTCGCGCAGTTGTCGGGGACGCTCGTGGTCCGGATACCAATGTGGGGCTTGACCCAGCTCTCAATTTGACAATTACAAGTGTTCACTTTTATTGCACCCTTCAATTTCTCGACAAACGCTCCACAACAGTTCGCAGAGCCGTCATTCACCAACTTCCTATCGTGGAGGCCAGATGGCTGGTCTTGCTCCTCGGTTCCCGATCAACAGTCGACATAGCCACCAGAAGGCTGCATCCAGCTGTTAGCAGAAAAATATGGATGTTACGACCACTTGCAACCTTTTTACAGCGAAAGTCGTTATAGCTTTGGTTTAGCTATACAGTATAGTCCTGCGATGTGCCGTGCAATATATACACCGTCCGCAGTAAGACCGGTGGTGCTACGATGGAATTGGTAAGGTGAGGGTAATATCTAATCCGATTAAGTGTCAAGTCACCATATCGCAGCTTCGTAGCGACTCCTACGATCGGACACGTACCAAGTGATAGCGAGTGCTCCACAAGCATTTCCTGGCTGCTCTGTCAAACGCTTGGATTCGGCTGGCTGCTCTCTTGCGCTTCTCAAACATGTATAGGATGTAGAAGCGCAACACAGCGACCAAGTCATCCACGGCCATCTTGATCAAGGCGACAATCACCACCATCTGGACGCCGAGCGCGCACACCCACACGCAGACCACGCGGGAGTCGTGACGCCAGAAGTTCTGCACGTAAGGTCCGCTCGTCAGGCTCATCTGGAAAAAAAATAGCGGTTGTTTAGCTTTGGTTAAACCTGGAGCATAGCCTCCTATATTTTATAGGAGGCTATGCCTGGAGCGACGCGATAGCTACAGCTGGCAGAGTGGAACTTGGTCACGTGACGAACCATGTGATCAGCCACGGCGCCGCGCCGCCGGCAGCTGCTCCGCACCACGTGACCAACCACGTGACAGCATGGCGGCGCTGCGACGCTGAAGACTCGAAATGGTACCGTAATGTAGCCATCGTTGCAAAAGACCAGAGGGCGTGCAAGTGGCATTAGTAATTAGTCATTATTTTGTAATTAAGCATTAATTCGTAATTACTTGAAAAAGTAAAAACTATAGAAATAGAAAGTAAAAAGTGTTTAAAATAAATAACTCAATAAAAATTAAAAACCATTCAACAAAAATACAAATTTAAAAAGAACAGAAAAATGTAATGTCTACAGACGCCGTGGAAAAAAGCCCGCGTTCTAGAAAGTTCTATGCTTTCGCATTCCTGCACGTAAGCAGACATAAGTGCACTCAGAATGCTTTTTTTCCTGTTGCTCCGTTGCTACGACATGAGAGCGTTATAGCGCCGAAAATCCTCTCACTAGAAAAATTTGTTTTTACTATAAGATAATGGCCAAAAATTATATAAGAATCTAGCTTGACGACACAGAATTTTCTGTTGCGTTTTCTGACTAGGTAGAGTTTTCTGAACAAAAAACCATTACTTCAGCTGTCGTAGGATCGTTGGCGAATATATGACCGCCATCCGAAGACTTCCATACTTAGCGCACCAAGAGATTCACGAACTGAATGCTTAGCCAGCCATAGCGAATAGGACTTGAGCCGGCAAGCGTGGTCTGCATACCTGAATCCACTCGCCACGGCCGTCGGTCAGCGTCTCGTAGACGTGTGCGCAATCCCGGAGGATGTCTTCTGTGGAGCGGCCCGATGGGTTCCGGTACCACGCCAGACGCGCGCACACCTTTGAACCGTGCAGGTCTGGCAGCGTGCGGGGCAGGCATACGTGGCATTTGCTGCTGTACCCCACCAGGACATCCAGCGCCGCCGCCGTAACGTAGCGATCCCAGATCATCTGGGCAGGAAAGCCAGTCCGGACTGAGTGCACTTGTAGCTTACTTCAAAAAAATGTTAGCGAATATAATGCGCGCAAACTCCAGTAACCTCCAACTAAAAACCAGGCCGCAACCTTACTGTTAAGCCCCGCCGCGGTGGCTCAGTGGTTAGGGCGCTCGACTACTGATCCGGAGTTCCCGGGTTCGAACCCGACCGCGGGGGCTGCGTTTTTATGGAGGAAAAACGCTAAGGCGCCCGTGTGCTGTGCGATGTCAGTGCACGTTAAAGATCCCCAGGTGGTCGAAATTATTCCGGAGCCCTCCACTACGGCACCTCTTCCTTCCTTTCTTCTTTCACTCCCTCCTTTATCCCTTCCCTTACGGCGCGGCTCAGGTGTCCAACGATATATGAGACAGATACTGCGTTCAAGTGAAGCTTCCGGTTCAAAAGTTACTCTTTCTACAACTATATGCCGTCCTCGACACACAAGTCTACAGCATTCGAACTGAGTACTGTGCTGTGCCTTTATGACAGTCTCCGCTGCTTGGCGGGCCCGACATAGCTTTTGTATACACGAGAAGTTAAAAATGATCCATGGACACATTTCTTATTGTGTAAATAGTTTGTGCATATTACCTCTCCCCCATCCTCTCTTCCTGTCCCCTCACCCCTTTCATTTCATTTCTCCATTCTGCCTGCTATCCTTTATTTCCGCTGCCCCAGCTCAGGTGCTTCAGTATCGATGGCAGATGCCGGGGATAGCAAAAACTTTTTCCTTGCTTTTTATTATTATTTTAATAAAAAACTACTTACTACTACTACATGCCATGGAAAGCGAGCCATGGAAAGAAAAATGATAGGTGTAACGTTAAGAGATCGGAAGCGGGCAGAGTGGGTGAGGGAACAAACACGGGTTAATGACATCCTAGTCGAAATCAAGAGAAAGAAATGGGCTTGGGCAGGGCGTGTAATGCGAAGGCAAGATAACCGCTGGTCTTTAAGGGTAACGGAGTGGGTTCCAAGAGAAAGTAAGCGTAGCAGGGGGCGGCAGAAGGTTAGGTGGGCGGATGAGATTAAGAAGTTTGCAGGCAAAGGGTGGATGCAGCTGGCAAAGGATAGGGTTAATTGGAGAGACATGGGAGAGGCCTTTGCCCTGCAGTGGGTGTAGTAAGGCTGATGATGATGATGATGATGATGATGACTACATGCCCGTTCATGGTAAAGTCTTGTTGCCTGCTAAAGGCCCTCGTAAATGACGCCAGTGTACTCACCTGTGCATCATTGGAGCGCTCTAGATGGGTGTGCGGACGACTGTACATAAATTCCGAGTCTGTCTACTTCTAACAGCACATGCAAACACTGGAAACATTTGTCCATACCCTCGCATATTGCTTGTAAATAGGCAGTGACGTGCTTTTTTTTGCGCAGCTTCAGTAGGCTTCGTCGCCATTAGCATTCTCTGTGACACAGCCTTGCACCCATGAAAATGATTCCAGGTAATGGCGAAATAAGATCTGTGGGAACTATGCTTCGTGCAGCGTTTCACATCCTGCCATGTTTTTTTTTTCTTTCCAAGTAAATTCGTCTTAGGTTTTACTTGATGTTCATTTCTGAAGGTGAATATGATGAGTATAGCCATTCAATAAAGGATTATGGCATAGCATAACAGAGGCTCCTTTGCGCTTGTGTTCATGCACGCTACCATAACAGGCAAATGCCTTCTATGAGGGCGCTGCAGAATGCCTGATAAATAGCATCTCCTTCAGCTGTGCACCAGTATTGTCACTTAATTTTTTTTTGCCGTCGAGTCAGGCCAAATTGCCATTATTTTAATTGATTTTCGTTCTACCTCGAGATCTAGAAGAGTGCAACAAAGCCACAAAATGGTTTGAACGGTAGACTGCATGTTTTGTCTCGAAACATTCGCGGATGAGAAAACATCAGGTTCGCCTGCGGTCTGGGCCCGGGAAAACCTAAGTAACGTAAATGTGACTTTGTAAACAGGGTTGAGTTCACGTACATGGTTTGCACAAAACAGGGAAAAAAAGAAGTTCAATCGTCCTTTAATACTTTGTTTTTGGGGAAAGGAAATGGCCCAGTATCTGTCCCGTATATCGTTGGACACCAGAACCGCGCCGTAAGGGAAGGGATAAAGGAGGGAGTGAAAGAAAGAAAGAAATAAAGAAAGAAAGAAAGAAAGAAAGAAAGAAAGAAAGAAAGAAAGAAAGAAAGAAAGAAAGAAAGAAAGAAAGAAAGAAAGAAAGAAAGAAAGAAAGAAATAAAGAGGTGCCGTAGTGGAGGGCTCCAGAATAATGTCCTTAAAAACGAAACAAATCTAGCCAACTGCTTTCTGATCATCTTTGCACTTCTGCTTTGTGGTGTTTCGCGAATGCCAAAGAAGGCGCGAGGGACACAAGAACAAGTAATTAAATATTATATTTGCCGCGCATTATTTTTGCCTTGGCTTTTTTCATTACAGAAGGATAGCATTGCTCATGTATTTAACAGGCAGTGGCTTCGTCCTTCCACTGTTTCTTCCTTTTATCATTGTGAGAACACTGTGCAGATACGAAGAACGTCTAACTCATCAAGAAAACACAATATTTTGTTCTTGGCGCGTCAGGATGTTACAGTATTAAGCCTGGACGTTTCCTTTCTAGCTGCCAAGCCCAGATCAGATGGCGCAGAGAATGCTTCAGTATAGTCCACGCATTCATGCCACAGATAAAGTTTTACATTAACTACAAATATTATTTTAAGCTGCTTGTAGCCTGAAGTTTTAGTAGATGCAGCGAAGCTAGGTTAGTGGCTCGGCTGCTGACCCGAAGGACGCGGGTTCGATCCCATTCGAGGTGGTAGAATTTCGATGGAGCCAGAATTCTAGAGGCACGTGTAATGTGCGATGTCACTGTGCGTTAAAGATTCGCAGGTGGTCGAAATTTCTGGAACCCTTCGCTACAGCGTTCCTCATAGCTTCAGTCACTCTGGGACATTAAACCCGCATAATTCACAAACCAAACTATAAATTCATTATATGCCTTCCAAATTCCGTCTATACTCTGATGCAACCAAGCTCTGCAGGGAAGCTCCACCCAGATTTAGGACCGCCGCACAGAATTCCTCCACGACAAAAAAGTATTACATTGTTGAAGCGTTCCTTATTACCTGAACAAGAAGCTAATCACAATAGTTATACACTCTATAATTTTGATACTTTACTTGTTTAGCAGTGAAACATTATATATATATATATATATATATATATATATATATATATATATATATATATATATATATATATATATATATATATATATATATATATATATATATATATAATTGGTTTTGGGGGAAAGTAAATGGCACAGTATCTGTCATATATCGTTGGCCACCTGAACCGCGCCGTAAGGGTAGGGATAAAGGAGAGCGTGAAAGAAGAAAGGAAGAGGTGCCGTAGTGGAGGGCTCCGGAATAATTTCGACCACCTGGGGATCTTTAACGTGCACTGACATCGCACAGCACACGGGCGCCTTAGCGTTTTGCCTCCACAAAAACGCAGCCTCCGCGGTTGGGTTCGAACCCGGGAACTCCGGATCAGTAGCCGAGCGCCCTAACCACTAAGCCACCGCGGCGGGTCATTAAAAAGCTAATTTAGTTACTGCTGCGTTTGGCCGGCGGAGTAATACAGAACGCCGCTAACCGTAGCCCCATGTTACCAACTGCTGCTGTTGTTTTTTTTCTGAGTTGTATCCTACCGCAGTAGCTCTAAGCAGGAAAGTGCCGTTCTTACCGCCACACCGGACGCTATCAGGGCAGCATGACGCCTGTTCGAAATGACCAGCAGCACCCTGAAGAGCAGCTTAATGTGTAGAAAGACACCGTACGGTGCGCCGAGGTCCGCCAGCCGCATGTACAACGTCGTGAGGTACGCAACGGCGTCTGAGGTGGAGTCGTCGAGTGCGGTCAACGCGGCCATAACCGGGACATTCAGGTGAGTCAACGGAGCCAGTGGGCCCCGTGGGTTGGGCATCGAGAGCACGCACATGAGCCCCATGAGCGGCAGGAGCTGCGAGCGCCAGATGGAGTGCGGAAGTTGGGAAGAGTCCGTTCGGCGATCTAAGCTCCCCGCACGGGATCAAAAATTGGCAGTGGCTTAACTTGGCTAACTCTGGAATTCAGCGAAAAGCAAGCACGCCTGCTAAGAGTCTGAGGCTCGTCCATGGCAGCTCCGCTACACGCTCGCGACAGTCGTGCTATATTTACACACACGGCCACGTGGCTATGACGTGGTATCACATGGTCTTACGACACCCCCATCGGATGTCATCACGTGGCTTCACATCACCCCGTCCGATGACCTTAAGGTCAAGGGTCAACCTAAAGGTCACCCACTGTCAAAGGTCAGAGGTCAACTAAACGCCATGGCTCAAGGCCAGGGCTCAATAGTTCGACACTATAACTGTACCACATATGGTCATACACGGCTAACGTCGTTGAACTGAAGGTCGTTCAAGGTCATTCTCCGGCCTACGCGACGACTGCTTTACCTAGCGTCAAAAGTAAGTCTACCGGTGTCGAGAATAGGAGTGCATGGTAAGGGTTGCGCCTGTATGATGTGCGGCGTGGTTCGGAACTTGGAGGGGGCGGGGGCAGTTACTTTTGACTCCGACAGTACCTGCAACGTGCAGACAGAACTTGCGCCGTCACTAAAAGAAACGAACAGGTCACAGCCGGGAGCCGTGCTGTCCCCCTTGATAAAAGTGGCTCCGTGTTGGTCTCTTTCCGTGCGAGACACGAATGCAAAATGTCTTCGCAATCTCTTCGAATCTTCTACGTCACACTATACGCCAATCGGGAAAAATAGATCCAAGTAAACTTCTGATTTCATCCTTTGTACGTGCAAACTCGATCCTTGCTCCTGAAGTGTAAGCAATAAGAAAATTATTGTAGCGATAGCTACATTACGGTAGCATTTCGAGCCTTCAGCGTGGTTGGTCACGTGGTGCGGAGCAGCTGCCGGCGGCGCGGCGCCGTGGCTGATCACGTGGTTCGTCACGTGGTTGGTCACGTGACCAGGTCCCGCTCGCCCAGCTGTAGCTATCGCGTCACTCCAGGTTTAACCAGAGCTAAACCACCGCCAAATATTATTCTTTGCACCAAGCACAACGTATTTCTAGGCCTAACCATGTAGTCACAAAAGCAAGCTGTTTTATACCTACAAATACTTCGTAACCGAAATTTCTCTTCAGGAACGAGCTAGCTTCACTAGTGACGAAAACGACAACCATGGATATGCAGTCGTTTTTCTTGCCGCATCTCGTCACTCTCCAGTTTTGATACTTGAAAAGCCGACCTTCTTCCAAAGCTTCCTAGATGTTGTGAAAGCAACCGTGGTTTTATGGGACGCGCTCGAGGCAAAAGACACGTGTGAAAATGCAACTAGGCAGCATGAGGGGGTTTGCATGTTGCATAATTGGTTTTTGGTGGAAAGGAAATGGCGCAGTATCTGTTTCATATATCGTTGAACACCTGAACCGCGCCGTAAGGGAAGGGATAAAGGAGGGAGCGAAAGAAGAGAGGAACAAATAGGCCCGTAGTGGAAGGCTCCGGAATAATTTCGACCACCTGGGGATCTTTAACGTGCACTGACATCGCACAGCACACGGGCGCCTTAGCTTTTTTCCTCCACAAAAACGCAGCCGCCGCGGTCGGGTTCGAACCCGGGAACTCCGGATCAGTAGTCGAGCGCCCTAACCACTGAGCCACCGCGGCGGGGATGTTGCATGTGCCGAATAAAAATTAAAGGCAATCTTGGGGAGCAGGAAAGGTAAACATGGTATCGAATCGCTCCTAAACTGCGGTCTTCGTATTAACGAAACAGCTTGAGGGACGCTTAGCGCACGGTAGTAGTTGGATGAAATACTATTAGAGGACCGCAGTGTTGCTACATTGGTGTGAATTTTTTATGCAACATTTCGCGGTTGCACGTGAGACACACACCAGCATTCAACTGGTCCACTTCTATCCTACAGCTTAAGTAGCAGGAAAGAATATATTCGTTGAGCGCTGATGCACACATACACAGTGTTTTCTAGGCACATCGCATCCCGCAATCCGGTGCATGCTCTTTCTTCTGGGCCGGTTGTAAAAACGTCACAAGGTCACATGACCTCTCAATCTGGTGCGCCGGTTTTCATCTGCCACGATGGGAAGGTTGTGATGATGTCACAAGGCCACGCGACCTCTCTCTATCTGTTGGCGAATTTGGTGACACACGCCGTCATTTGTGGGGAATGCTGGCTATAATGCTACCGCATTAAGAGGGAATGTCCATGCCACCGAAATATTTCCGATACCCTCCGCCACGATGCACTGCCGTTACATTCCATTTGTGTGGCGCTTTTCACGTGCCCGTATCGTTGTGAGGAGGGGGAGGGGGGGGGAGGAATCGGAGAAAGGCGGAGCAAATGACGCGCTCGGGAGCGTCCCACGCTGTGTATTAGCTTACCACGAAAGCCATGCCGAATGCGATGTTGGCATCTGTAAAGACTTCCCAAAGCCAAGCAGAAATGCTTCGCCTTTGGTGCTCGTTCCGGCCGCTTTCGGCGGTGGGAGGACTTTGCTCTTGAGGGGCCACACCGCGGGGTTGCTCCGCATCCAGTAACGGCACCTCCTGCCTGGTGTCAGCACCATCGGGTCCATGGTTGTCGGTTTCCGGAAGCGACACTGCCCTCGATACAGGGCAGGGGTCCACACCAAAGCCTTTCCTGTTTACATCGGAGGCTTCAATGTCCTCAGCTGGACCCTGTACCACCCCGGGTCCGGCAGCCTCCATGGACCCTCCGTGACACGAAGTGGTCATGACTGGTTCGTCGACGCTTTCCTGCAGTTTGAGGACGAAGCAGAGTAGGTGTGCTGGAAGCTTAGGCGAGCAGCAGCAGCTTCATTCACTTTCTTCTTTGTCGACGGAGAAGACACGAATTACTCTTCAACCTTCTCTTGCCTTGCAGCGTTTCGGAATTACCCCAAATCAGGACACACTTACTACCCAGAACTTTAAGAGTCAGAATGTCGGAACTGAGCATAAATTGCGGACGGGTGTGTACCGCAAGCAGAAAAACAAGGCCTCATTCCCTTTTTTTTTTTACCAATACCTAATAAATGAGAGCCGGCCGTGCTCAATTCAGTCCCTGAGGGCCAGAAATGGCTCGAAGACAGGGTCATCGTGGCAACTTCGACCAGTTGGATACTGATATAGGGACTCCTTCCATAGGATTCGTGCTCGGTTTGGTCAATAAACATTTTCAACGGAAAGATTTTTACAAAGGCCTTTACTGCGACCTCTGTACTATGAGGTTCGTTTGGCTGAACGACACGGCAGTACAGGCGTAGTATGTAGAACTGAACTCGCCCATTCGGCAGACAAGCAATGAGGTTCATCACAATTTCCATGGAGTCGGGCAAAGCCAGTGGTATCTAGGACTGAAGACTCCACCTGCTTTGCTCCAACCACCTTCTCCTTCCCTCTCAATAAATATTTATTTCTTGCTTACCAAGCAATAGTGCGGGCACGAGAATGCTTTCTGTTTGTATTTCTATTGCGGGCGTGGATCCGGAAGTGGCATTATGTTAAATGTGGCGTATGAGAATATGCATTTCAGATGGGGTTCACCAAAGTGGGCCTTGATGGTAACCGTAGGAATGTTAACCAATGGCCTATTCGGATAACTGAGTCGATTCAAGGGGAAGGCGAATAATTCTCTTTCTGAATCTTAATATGAATCTGAAATAGTGGACAGCACGGAGTCAGGCCTCTGCAGGTGCAGGGTACTGTCTCAGTGTTTCAGCAAATAAGAAGATTGTTCTGGAGGAAAGAAAGGATGTTGTTGAGTAAAATGAACGCAAATAAGCACGAATTTTTCTATTTTATTAACTGGACGTAGTCATTAACTGCTGGCTGGAATGGTTGTTATCCATCCGACAACCACCGTGCATCACGCAAAGCCGGACGTCACCCGCTGCTGTGTGTGTCATACGCGCCACACACGACTGATCGGAAGCGCTACGTTGGTGATTCACAGGTAATTCTGAAAGTGCTGGAAGTAATTAAAACACGTTGGGCCTAACTATTCACTGTTACATTCTGAACAGGGGCGAGGAGGGCGCGGCTAGCAGGAAACGAAGGGGCTTCAGACCCGTCTGGTTGAGGCCGACACGTTCAGCGCAAACACGGCACCGTAACACATCACAAGAAGCGCAAAGGCACATGGAGAAAAGGTACAAGAAACAAACCACCCGTTACCGCCACGCGGTGTTCATGTTATGTTCATGTTATTGTGTTATGTTGAGCCGACGCTCGAGGCAATGAGCGTGGTGGGTTCTTCATGTCCCTCCACTAGATGCACTTAGACTGCGCGACGGAAATATGCAGACAGTTCTATAGCTTTAGTCACGCCTACTCCCTAGCTCCCACCTTGCTTCCTTCCCTTACGGCGCGGTTCGGGTGTCCACCGAGGTATGTGAGACAGTTACTGCGCCAGGCCGCCGCGGTGGCTCGGCGGTTATGGCGCTCGGCTGCTGACCCAAAAGACGCGGATTCGATTTCGGCCGCGACGGTTGAATGTCGATGTAGGCGAAATTCTAGAGGCTCCGTGTACTGTGCTACGTCAGTGCAGGTTAAAAAACCCCAGCCGGTCGAAATTTCCGGAGCCCTTCACTACGGTGTCCCTAATAGCCTGAGTCGCCTTGGAACGTGCAACCACCATAATCCAAACCATAAACCAAACCAGTTACTGCGCCATTTCCGTTCCTAAAAAACTAATTTTCATTTTATCACACGTAATAAAAAAATTATTCCAAGTTAGCCAGTGTGATTAGCTGAGGCGTTCAGCTTTGTGACGCTTGCTGACTTGTGTCGACACTTTTTGATCGCGCGCGAAATTTGGGTGGTATCTTTACCCACATTCGTTTTTGTCGAACCTGGAAGCGTCTAGCGCCACCTGTGAGCGTGTCGCACGTCTGTGTCGCACCTCTGAGCGTGTTGTGTTCTTCCCGTGTCCACATGTTGAATAAGAGGAGCATTCAGCACTGCACGCAGACGGGAACTCTGCAGCGGGTGACAGCAACTATAGAGTCCTCCACCGCCTTCACTATTTCGGGAATTGAAAAAAAATAATGGGTGCCGACAGTGCAACACCCTCCTGTATATTTTTTTAAGAATCTTTGAAAGTCTCATTTTCGTTATACCATGACATATATTGACATGAATCTTTGCAGTGTTCAAGCTTTAAAGCTGCCGGCACGCCGCTTTATCACTTTGCGACGCAAGACGCGACCATATTTATCTCGATTGATCACAGCAGGCAGAGCTGATTCTACGTTGTTCCAGAATGTTCTAGTAACTTTGCACGCTTTATCTCAAAAGTTCGCTACCAACGTTAAATTGAGCACGGCCGACAGCGGCGGGCATTCTGTTCGACGACCGCCGAGCACGCTTGTTGCTACGCCGCCGCCGGTGATTCAGTCAATTGTGAGCACAAGTCAGCCGAAATGGAGAGTTTTGGTTAGGCGCCATTTTTCCTGTCTTTCTGCTCTCCGGATTGCAGTCACCACCGCGTGATAATATTGTGACACAAATAAAGAATATTCAATGCCAACAGGTAAAGCTAGGAGAGGCAGCCACTCCTGAAATAAGGCTACCCGCAAACTGTACCAAGTCAAATGAACACGTTCTCCCTGAAAGGAATCGCTCCAGACATTTCCATTCCATCTTCCGACCGTTACTGCATTTATACAACGCGCTTAACTCAGAAACGTTTCAACAGCGATTTCACATTTCTCCTTAAAACTTCCTGAAAATAATGGGGGAAAGAAGGGTGTGAGAGTTCAACGATGTGCCCATCTCTTTTAAACACCGTTTAAGAGCCAAATAGCATTGTCCTGGGTTCGATTAACATCTACCATTTATACCTTTTGCCGTTTGCATTCATGTGAAAATTTCTGCGGTGCGACAGTCACAAAGCCAGTATTTGTTGCGTTCCTTCCCATTACCTGCCGCTCCGGAGCCGATGACGCACTAGTGTCGCCCATGCCACTTTTTTAAACACAAACAAAAAAAATCTTTACACTGTGCAACTTTTTAGCTATCACTCGAAAAGTTTGCCACGTACAAAATTCGGTGGGAAACGCCGCGCATATGGACGAAGCAGTAAGGTGTCGGTTTTGTTTTCGCGAAAACCGATTTTTAAGTGTGAGTCAGTGCACGTTAAAGATGCCCAGGTGGTCGAAATCATTCCGGAGCCCTCCACTACGGCACCCCTTCCTTTCTTCTTTCACTCCCTCCCTTATCCCTTTCCTTACGGCGCGGTTCATGTGTCCAACGATATATGAGACAGATACTGCGCTATTTCCTTTCCCCAAAAACCAATTATTATTAAGTGTGAGTGGAGAATTTAAGCTTATAAATAAATTGCCACTGTGGTTTTGGATACCAGAACAAGCTACATACCGCTAGCACGCGAATGGTAAAAACATACCCGTGAAACGGGCATTTGTTTCACGTTTGATGCCGAGACGGCTGAAAATCATTCCGGCTGCAAGCAACCGTATGCGTGGATGAGGCGTCGGTGTCGTCGGCGTGTTCTCTCGTGGATTACGTTTCCAACGAAATCCAACTTAACCGTCCACTCATAGTAAGTCTACACGATGACGTTTTATTGATTTGATCTCCTAAACCACGGCAAGCAGAGCTGTGTGTGCAGAACAGATTATTTGCGCAGCAGCAAACTTCCTATCCTCGTTTGAAAGCGATGTTACAAGCAGCGTAAGATACCGGGCTCTCGGCTAATGACGATGCTTATGCCACTTTTATGTATGTGTCACTATGTTGTCCCGTGATGGTAAGCCGCTCCTCGCCAGCTGTGCCGTTTTTTTCGTGCTGCAAGCTGGATGCGCGACCAGAAAAATCGCTCAGACCGTGAATGACGCCCGAAATGAAATTATGCGTTAGTTAGCGCCATGCGAGTTCAATTTGCTTGGCGCCTCCGGAAACGCACACTCGCATTTTGAGGTGGATTAAGTTTATTTTTCAATGCGAAAGCATTTTAGTGTCATGAGTGGCGTGTACAGGACCTCTCGTCAGAGCGTGTCCGCATGAACTGTCCATCATCCATTATAGGAGTAATTAACAGAAAAGCTGAATAAATAATGTAATAAGCGGTAATAAATAATTCGGCAAAATAATTAATTAAAAATAAATAATGAACGAAGTTACTGATTAGTCAAATACTTCATGCGGTAATCTGTAATTTAATGAATGGCGGAATTAATTGATTACTGAAGTGATTAAACAAACAGTATCAAACTGCAGTCTTAATTGGATGATTAATAATTTGTAATAAGTAACCTAATTCGTTCACTTCGTGAACAATTTCACACATTCATCGGTAATTTAATCATACTTCTGAATTACTTAATTACTGAATTAGTACTTTGGTGTGCTTACTAGACGCTGTAGCAACGGGTCCCACGTCTTTGGATGCAGTAGAACCGAAAACGCGACTTAGAAACGGCAGGGGCATAAAGAAACGAACACGAAGCAACATAATCGGCAGCAGTAAGAGAAATGATTTCAGATTACTGCACCTGAACAGACTTAAGTTCACCCCTGGAATTTTTTAATCTTTGCGTTATCGCCTTTGCTGTTGAGAAGCGTGCACCACTTGTTACGTCTACAGTCTGCGTAACCCTCGTGTATGGCGCTCGGGCGGTGCACTTCCCTTCAAGGAAATCCTTATCTCGTCGCAGTCTATATAGTTACCAGAGGCAAAACTTGCCCGGAAGCAGTGCCAAATAGACCCGCAAACAAAGTATACACGAGCACTTCTCCCAGAAATCAGGGGCTGCTCTCTTCAGTTTTTGTTACCAGGTACGCACTGCTCGAGCGCTCTACACAAGGTTTGGTTTGGTTTATGAGGGTTTAACGTACCAAAGCGACTCAGGCTATGAGGAACGCCATAGTGAAGGGCTTCGTAAATTTCGACCACCTGGGGTTCTTTAACGTGCACTGACATCGCACAGTACACGGTCCTCTAGAATTTCTCCTCCATCGAAATTCGACCGCCGCGGCTGGAATCGAACCCGCGTCTTTCGGGCCAGCAGCCGAGCACGATAACCACTCAGCCACCGTGGCGGCTGTCAAAGGGCGGATTATGCCTGCGGATTATACCATGCGCGAAAGGGCTGGCCTAATCCGCGTGCACAGGACGAGCAGTGCGACTGCGGGTTAAGCATACCAAGACAGAGGAGAGAGTATACACCGCAAGAATTCCTGAAGAAAGAGCGTGTATTGGGGAAAGTATATATACGCGGCCCCCCAGTGTGTGGGCCCTAGATGCCCAGCGTGGTGGCGATTGTGTGGCCCGCCACGGGGACCTGCGGCGCTTGCGCAGCCGCTGCGGCCGCAGACTCGATGGCCTCCTTGCGCGTGACGCTGCGGAAGATCTGCTCCAGGGACGTGTCCGAGATGAAGAAGTCGAGGAGCTTGAAGCGCTTCTTGATCTTCGCCATCTTGGTGAACATCTCGCTCCACGGCATCCGCACGCGGGACATGCGGAACTCCAGCACGCCCTGAGAGGACAGCAAGACAATGAAGGAATTGCAGAGGCAGAGGAGATGACCTCCGGTGATTGAAGTTGCTTTATAACAGTGTTATAAAGCACAATGCTGAAACAAGATGCGTGCACGATAGCGGAGATTTACTATGGTGTGTCATCCCAGACATCAACGCATTGCTAAACATACCCAGTAGTCCTGGAAAATGAAAA
This sequence comes from Amblyomma americanum, assembly GCA_030143305.2. NCBI lineage: Eukaryota > Metazoa > Arthropoda > Arachnida > Ixodida > Ixodidae > Amblyomma > Amblyomma americanum. The sequence goes on from JARKHS020030094.1 coordinate 25,806, forward strand.
TTGGTATATTGAGGAAAGGAAATGGCGCAGTATCTGTCTCATATCTTGGCGGACACCTGAACCGCGCCGTATGGGGAGGGATAAAGGAGGGAGTTAAAGAAGAAAGGAAGGAGAGGTGCCGTAGTGGAGGGCTCGGGAATAATTTCGACCACCTGGGGATCTTTAACGTGCACTGACATCGCACAGCACACGGGCGCCTTCAGAGTTTCACCTCCATGCAAAAGCATTTTTGAGCGGAGAACCGTTTCTGAATGAAATTTCACATATAATGAAGATTTCACTGTAACATTCAATATATCTACAGATAACCCGACGGCAGTCGTGAATTTTTTTTTCTATTAAGGTTTTTGCAATCATAAAAAGCGTTCCCTGTTAGTTTTCTAAGAGAGACTTAACTGTTCGATGAGGCCGATGAATATTTTTTTAAAGAAATAGTTCGCTACACATCAGAAGAATGGACCATTACCTTCAATATTACCGTAAAGGTATCTTACAATTTTCCAATTTTCAACATTTTTGTCCGAAATTGCTCGACTTGTTCGTCTGTCATGTGGCAGCTCTCAAGAAGGCGAGCGAAAAATTTGTTTATTTTTATTTTTATTCCCACAATACTGCAGACCCTCATTTGAGTCCAGGCAGAGAAGGCAGAAAAATACATTCACTCAACACAAAAACAGTTACATCGTAAAACACAGAACAATAAAATTGTGCAATGTAGTACATATATTTAAAATAGCTCACAGAGTGCCTTGTCAAAATCAACAGCCGATATCACCTGTAGAGGCAGGGCGTTCCATTCGTCAATCGTTTGTGGAAAAAAAAGAAAATTTAAAAGTGTTAGTATGCGCGAAGTATGGTGCTAAGGTGTGATCATGATGACGACGAGTTCTACGCGTTTCTGAAAACTGCACATAGGGGACTGGAGAAATGCCTAGTTTTCCATGGATTAGCTGGTGAAGGAAGGATAGGCGGGCTATCTTGCGTCTGACGTGGAGTGGTTTAATATAATTTGCTGCCATTTGGGGGCAAATTCATTTAGCCCACTGGCGCATGCAGCTTTGCGCGATATGTTTTATTTGGACTGTCATTCTATCATACACGCGGTACATTAGTGGAGCGGGGAGTCCTCCCTTCTATCGAACTCACCTACTTTCTGTCATTCTATCATGTCATCATCTTCCTGAACTAAAAAGGCGAACCCATAAAACCATTCTTATGTTAGGAAACATCAGCTGAGTATCACCGATTGTTGGGTGCTTCATAGTCACCAGGACTGCGACCTCTCGAAACATGCTGCGGTGAAGTTGAGAACGTGCATCCTGCTCAGGCGTGCCGTACACATTTACCATGGGGCGTCAACCCGGACACCACTGCATTATTAAATTCGTCTATCATGTGACAGCATTCTTACAGGCCTGCGCGATATTTGTTCCAACATTTGGGGCAAACCTGACCCCACCTACTCGCCTCCCTCTGCATGCAGCCTTGCGAGTTGCTTTTTTTAAGACTGCCATTTTATCATGGCATCATCATAAGTTAGAGAAACTCCGTCATAGTCACCAGGACTGCGACTGCGAAAACTGTCTATGGCGAAGCTCGGAATGTGCGTCTCTTGATGCCTTATAGTGCAGAGCTTGTGTAAACAGATTTGATTTCTAGATCGCTTGCTGCAATAAAGGGTTTCTTTTGTGTTTCGGCCAACTTCTAGGTTTCCTTCTTTTAATATGTGCGTATATGAGGTGCCCGTCAGCCTGTCACCAACTCGGCCATTTCTTTACAATATGCAAACATTACGGTACTCTCAAAACTGCTTCAGTGCAATGTAGTGAGTGCTACGAAAATTTCTGCACAGTAGAGCAGACGACTATCAAGCACATTACGCACAGAGGCAGTTCCGCAGCGGTGGCCAAGTGGTTGAGCATCCGCCTCGCACGCGGGAGGTGCGGGGTTCGATCCCCAGTGCCGCCGGGTACCCACAGGTAATACAATGAGTGCAAGCTTTGCCCTGGTCTGGTGGTCGGCTTATTCAGGGTGAATTGCTTGGGAAATGGGCCTTTGACCCTACCGTGAGTAGTCGAAAAACACCTTGGGCCATGGTGCTCTTTGGCCACAGATGCCCTTGCGCCATAAAACTCCACCACCACCAGTTTACGAACAGCGACATGCCGACTGAAATATGTCAATGTTTGTAGACAAATGTGTAAATTGCATTACATGACCATATTCATATGGCAGACACTAATTAGGCTAAGCGGCAAAGACACAGCGCCTGTAAACGTTCACAGGTGTTTTCTGTCTGTATTCTATACCTGAGACCACTATCGAAAACTAATAGCGACACCATCATAGAGTCGCACACGCACCTCGTAGGTGTACACAAGCTCGGCCTGGCTGAAGTTCTTGACGACTTCGCGAGCCACGTCACGCTGGTAGACAACGTCCTGCTTCCTGTCCGGGAAGGTCTTCACCGTGATGGCGTAGCCCTTGCCGAACTTCTCCTTCAGCTGCGTCAGAGTGCCGAGGCACTGCAGCCGGCCGTCGTTAAGAATGGCGATGCGGTTGCAGAGGAACTCCACGTCAGAGAGGCTGCAAAGTAATGCGCAGCTTTTTAAACGCGCGCCTTTAAGAGATTCTCGTACCTTTGATTTCTTCAGTTAGCGTCCAAGACCAAACCATTGGAGCAAGAATTTGAATATATTTAACGTGATTCCAGGTCAGCCATTCATCATCATAATCATCATAAGCCTGACTGCGCCCACTGCAGGGCAAAGGCCTGTCTCATGTCTCTCCAATTAACCCTGTCCTTTGCCAGCTTCGCCCACCCTATGCCCGCAAACTTCCTAATCTCATCCGCCCACCTGACATTCTGGTTGCTATATCGATTTACTATGGGGCCGCCATCTTGAATTCTTCGGACAGAAAATTTCACGCCGAAGGGAGGTTGGGTAGCAGACCCCAAGAAATCAAGAAACGTGATGGGTAAGAGCGAACGCTCTTAAAACGAGAAAATTAAAAGATCGAGCCGCTGCGGATCTGTATAGCTTCTGTGTTCTCTTCACTTCTCTTTCAAAATATTCCTCGAGATCTTGTCTGTTCCTACGCAGAATAATGAGATATATGTTCCTTGCACTCACCAGCATTTACTAATTACATTGCAGTTCACCTGAGGTCCACAGTACTGGTTGCAATTTTGTCTACCGCGTATTTTAAGCACAAATTTTTTATTCACTAACTTCCCCTCCGTCTCCCGTCGCTTAAGGTTTCTTGCTTGTGTCGAGATTTTGACTGAAGGACCCGTGGGCGAAATCACCTGCTGGAATAAAGCCAGTAAAAAAAAATCCACAGGGAGACCAAATTCCATTCTGTATAGGCAACGCGATAGCATTAGCAGCTGTTGATGCCTGTACCGGAAGTGGCGCCACTTCAGGTCTGGTGAGGTCACTTCCCTCCACCCAATGGGCGCATTTTTTGGCCGACGACGCGTTTAAAATTATCACCACGCCAACGTTGCCAGACAACCTCGCTAGACTAGCCCAGTGCCTTCAGGAACATTTTCCGGCCGTCTTCCATGCCAGCGCCTTTTTTTAATGTGCAAGTTGGCGTCTTCAGCCTATTACTGTTTCTTTCTTGAGCGCAGACATAAGAGTGGCTAACTTGGAAGGGTAAAGTTGCAGGCCAGTTGTTGAGACATAACGACCGAAAACCGCAACAGACACAGGACGGAGGCAGACGACAACAGGCAACAAGCGACATGTGTTGCCTGTTGTCGTCTGCCTCCGTCCTGTGTCTGTTGCGGTTTTCGGTCGTTAAGACTGGTATCTATTAAGACGTTCTGTCCTTAGCCAGGCTGTGCGGGCGTGCTACGCCCTCATCCGCCGAAGAAAAGGGCAGTGAGGCTCACCAGTGTGAGGTGAGAACGATGGATATCTTGGAGATCCGCTGCAGCTCGCTGACGTAGTTGACGATGCGTCTGCGCGCCGTGGAGCCGACACCGGCGTAGGGTTCGTCCAGCAGCACCACGCTCGGCATGCCCAGCATAGACACGCACAGAGAAAGCTTGCGCCGGTTGCCGGCACTGCACAGAAATGGGATAGAACACGCAATGGGGGGAATGCAAGACAAGCAAAACAAATCATCTTTGATCTGAAAATGACACTCAAAATGCGTCATCGCCATCTGTCTCATCGCCAGCCGTAGTGGAGGGCTCCGGAATAATTTCTACCACCGTTAAAGATTCCCAGGTGGTCGAAATTATTCCGGAGTCACCCACTACGGCACCCCTTTCTTCCTTTCTTCTTCTTCTATTATTATTATTATTATTATTATTATTATTATTATTATTATTATTATTATTATTATTATTATTATTATTATTATTATTCATCTGTAGCCCATTGGCTTGCTCTCATCTTAGCACCGTTTCCTAAGCGCTTTTCGAGTTTATCACGTTTCATGCAAACAATGCCCTCCAAATGACAGTCAATTGACTTGGTCTTTAGTTTTTCAAAGTAGCTTACATATCTGGTGAGCCTATTGAGCGCAGAAAACAGCACTCGTGACAAGGTTGCAGCAAACAAGGCTGCAGCTGTTTCAAGTGAAGCCCTAAATATGTCTTCGGGTGTATTTTGTTGAGTACCGGTCTGCTCCAGGTTTCCTAAGAGTGTTCGTGCCGTTCTTCAAGCCTCATTTTGTTTGTAAAGACAAAATAGGGTCATGAGCCAAATTGGTGCACATATCTTTTCTTTTTGCATGATATTAATTCACGAAGCTGTCTGGCCCTTGCTCCCGCTTAACCCATATGTGCGTAGTGTGTCGCTTTTTTTGCGCAGTAGCTCCCAAAGTTTATTGCATAAACGTTTGCGCAGGCTAGAGCGAGTAAACTGACTCTAACCCTTTCCCCGCTAGCGTCGCCTTATAAGGTGTGCGCGTTCTGCAATGGGCGCTGTGTGCTTTCAGAAAGCGAAACCAGTCTCCTCTAGCAGTGAGCAGAATCGACGGGATCCACCTCATCGTGACTGCGCAAGAAAAGCAAACATGATTTGCGCTTTGTAATGAGTAAGCCAACATAAGTGATAAGAAATGCGACACTAAAGCCAATGACAAATGTTTCAAGCTTTGCCACACGCATTCCTAGCATGTAGGACTGCTCCTAAGTCGGCGTTGGGAATAATATTTTCGTGAATAAAAAGGATCCGTATTTTGGGGGTCAAATGCGCATTGTACGCACAAATATATTGTATTATTTTTAATTGCCTTAATTTGAGGCGTACAAGGCTAATGAAGCTATGACTTCGCGGCAATGAATGTGCCTCTTAGTCCTAGCACAAAGCCCTATGGGGAACTTGCGCTGAAGTTTGCGGTGCCGATTGCAGCGCCATAACACACTGCCTAGCGAGAAGAGCAAGCAGTTTTGGGTAGTACTCTTAGTACTTTTCCGCGCCACCTTCAGGCGCTTATTGGCGTGAGCCTCCGCGCTCTGTCGAAGGCGCACGTGCCGTGCGTCAGCTATCTGGGCTACGCCGAGAGAAGCTAGGCAATGAATGCTGTCAGCCAAACGCGGGTATCTAATCGCGCAGAATGTGTTCTCGCGTTTGCAGCGGCCCAAGCGGCTGACAAAAGCAGTTTTGAGTCACCGAATGGAACAATTGCAGTGCTACCTTGGCAGCGCAGGTTCCCCATTTCTCGAAACGGACACATTCCCGGTATTTCACATCGCAACCTTGCCCTCAATCGCAGCACTTGGTGCTTTGTGGTGGACGGTCAACCTGCACTCTCTGCGCACGTTCCGAGCTGAGCGACCGGCCAACAGCTCAGTTGTCGCTCTCGCACTGAGTGAAGTGGCAAGGGTACCTGTACTTTCCGACTTGTTGCTCGGCTATCTCCTCGAGGCGGAAGATTTCGAGGAGCGCCGCCATGTACGCCTGCGTCATCTCGATGCCTCGCAGGCGGATGAAAAGCGTCAGGGTCTCGACACCGGTCAGCATATCAAGCAGACCGTCCCGCTGCGGGCAGTAGCCCAGGTTCCGCTGGAACTGCGCGGCAGAGACAACGTGTATTTTTTTATACTTTTATGCATAAACGTTCTTGTATGCACTACAGGGCTGGAACAGTGCTGAAAGGCACGTTCATGGGGCAATTTATTGATCCCAAGGAAGCATTACAAGGTCACCGCCAGGGTAATAGCAGACGCTTATGAACACGCAAAGGTCCAGTTTAAGGTTTTTTTTCATTGTATTAAACGCCTGGTTCTCTATTCAACATCTTCGACGGGCAAAACAAAATACTCTAGCGCAAAAATTTCCTGGAAGGTTGCGCTTCTTATTAATACGTTTATCCAGCGCAGCTGTTGACTACTTTTCTGATTTGTCATTTCGCGATTGCTCCCTTTCTCTCTGAGGTGTGCTTACGCTGACGTCATGGCACAGCGTCACGTGAGCGGCTAGGCGGGCTGTGTGACATCACGGCGCGGTATCACGTGAGCAGGAGCGAGACACGAGTGGGCGGTGCCGGTCACGCGAAGCGTTCGTTCGGATGACGTCACGGCGTAGGTCACACGATGGCATGCGCCGTTGGTCATCACGTGATCAGACTTGCTACCATGCCACCGCCGGCGGATACAGCGGGTATGGTCTAACAGCAGCTATCTAAAAGCGGGTAATCGCTGTTAAGTTCGTCGCCCTATTGAATGATCATCCAAAAATACGCTTTGGAGAGTACGAAAAAATGACCCCTGGACGGTTACAACTACGTAACGCGAGATTCCGCGATAGCTGTATAGGCATTTAGCTTTGACAGGCGGCTGTTCCAAACAGAGCCACCCGCAGGCTTATGCAACCCAGGTTGGCCATGACATAAGGTGACATGTCACAGACGCACAGCCGCACAGCATTAATAAAGGCCTCAACACATCCTACGTGGGCCGCCAGGGTGGCTGAGTGGTTACGGCGCTCGGCTGCTGGCCCGAAAGACGCGGGTTCGATCCCGGCCGCTGCGGTCGAATTTCGATGGAGGCGAATTTCTAGAGGCCCGTGTACTGTGCGATGTCAGTGCACGTTAAAAAAACCCAGGTGGTCGAAATTTCCGGAGCCCTTCACTACGGCGTCTCTCATAGCCTGAGTCGCTTTGGGACGTTAAACCCTCATAAACCAAACATCCTACGTGGTTCCATGCGGGCTGATAACCATACACGAGTTGCCATTGTTACCATGCATATGGTAACCATGGTAACGCACCCACCGGTTACGCCGACGCGACGACGCGCAAGCCAGGGACGGGCGCCTATAACAGCTCTCGCTGTAAAAATTCCCGGTGTCTTTCACGAGAGCCTATAGTTAGCCTCGGCATTACGCAATATACAAACGCATAAATGGCTACGTCAGTGTTGTGAACTAAAGCAATTCGCTCGCAGTAGTAGTTAGGAGAAATTGGTGAAGCTCCTAGCATAATCGTTCCTCCATGGATTCAGGCTCCCGACCAAGGTCATAAGCACAAGCTCGCTCACATCTTCCGTTTCGTTCACGACCGAGAAGGGCCCGATGTAGGCGTCCCCTGCGTGCGGCAGCAGTTCCCCGGTCAGGATCCGGAATGTTGTGGTCTTGCCTGCCCCATTGGCGCCCAGCAGACCGAAGCACTCTCCCTTGCGAACCGTGAATGTCAGACCCTGCGTAACAGCGGGTACCAGAGGAAACAGCGCGCATTCGAAGCAAGTCGGAAAATCACTCATCTGGACGCGTCTAACAGAATTAGCCTTCAGCATCTCCGTGGATACCTGTCAAAGCGAGATGCGCAGAATGTACTACACCCGCTGTCGTATTTATGGAATAGAATGTCAAAGAAAAGTTTTAATTTCTTCACCGTCGTTGCACGCGGCTTTGACAGCTTGAATTTTAAAGTGATTAAATCTTTTCCCGAAAGTCTTCTTCGCTATCATTCCACGGCGAGTGCATAAGCACATAACGGGAAGAGTTTTGCACACAGGGAAGACCTCTGTTGCTTCTGCACTGAGGCTGAAAAGGTCTCATGGGCGTTATCTATCCGGAGGAAAGCTCTTGAGCACAAAGTTAAGTTCGTGTGGAGTAGCCGTCGGTTGAATTCGGGACGATATTTTCGCGATAGCGTTACAGCTCGTTCGTTCGAAAAGCCGTCCGCGTAGTCGGCACCACGTGTCGGAAATAATCGGGGGCTGCGTAAAAAAAAATCGTATCATGCCAACAGTTTGCCGCAGAATGTTCCGGATGGTGTCATACGGTTCAACGTTTCGTGCGCCATAAACTTCTGGTTACAGTTAGAGCCTAGCTCACGGCAGGGATTCGAACCGGCGACGGCGGCGTAAAAAAACCGTATCATGGTAATTTGTGGTTCTAGTGATTGACGATTGATTGCTGTGTGATAGGCGATGACGAGTTAATAAATCACTGCAATTAATTAACTGATTAATTCAAGAAATGAAAAATTGTAAAAAGGCGGTTCAAAGGTTTCAAAATGCTCAGAATGAAAAGTAAATGCTTGATGATGAAATTTAGAATGTAATTGATCATTTAATTAATTGTAACAATGAAAAAAATGAAAAATGCGCTCAAAGGTGTCAAACTGCTCGGAATGGAAAGCCTAACCCACTACGCTAGCGCGTCATACCCTTAAGGCGGAGTTTAAGTGTCCCGCGAATTTTTCCTTCTAATAATCACGATATCTGTACACTGCTCGAAAATCAACCATGTTCGACTTGGCCATTTTGTAAGCTATGGCTTTATGGGCTTCCGCCGCTGTTAATTGCACCCACATCAGACCCGGTGGCGTTGAGCACTTGCATAATCGACAGACCTGTCATTAACGAGCAGCTGTTTTTTTTTCTCCACTGCCGCATGCCACCCACGCATCTACTCGCCTGTAGCACGAGGTTGGGCTCCGAGTAACCGTACGCCTTGTGGAGGCGGCGCACGAGCAACAGAGGCCGCGTCTGTGGCGCCATCTGCCCGCGCACTAAGGCGTCCACGAGCTCGTCTTCCATCATTACTTCCGTCTCCTCCTGCTTCTTGGGCTGTAAAAAGCAGCGTAGATTTGACACCCAAGTAAACACATTTATTGAAGCGAAAAGCTTCACTAGGCTAGGTAAAGCAGTCGTCGCGTAGGCCGGAGATTGACCTTGAACGACCTTCACCCCAACCACGTTAGCCGTGTATGATCACATGTGGTACAGTTATGGTGTCGAACTCTGCACCCCTGACCTTGACTCATCACCTTTAGTTGACCTTTGACATTGGGTGACCTTCGGATTGACCTTTGACATTAAGAACATCCGACGGGTGATGTGAAGCCACGTGATGACATCCGATGGGGGTGTCGTAAGACCATGTGATACCGCGTCATAGTCACGCGGTCGTGTGGGTATATATAGAACGGCTGTCGCGAGCGTGTATCGGAGCTGCCGTGGACAAGCCTCAGATGCTTAACAAGCGTCCTTGCTTTGCGCTGAATTCCAGGATTAGCCAAGTTAAGCCACTGCCAATTTTTCCCCTTTCTTTTTCAAGTGCATAGAAGTCCGGACGGTTATAAGGCTGAAATGTCCGCTCTTCCTTGACTTTTTTCTACGTTAATAAAAGCGGCAGAAACAATTGCGTTCGAGTCAAGGCCCCTTGAGCCGCTTCTTAGTTTTGATTTTCCTCGTGTTTTACATAATACGTAACCTAGTAGTCTGCAAAATTGCGTTTTCGCGGGAAAAATGAAGACTAGTTTGGAGGAAGGGGGCTTGACGTCCCAAAGCGACTCAGGCTATGAAGGACGGCGTAGTGAAGGGCTCCGGAATAATTTCGACCACCTGGGGTTCATTCACGGGCACTGGCATCGCATAGTACATGCGCCTCTAGAATTTCGCCTCCATCGAAATGCGACCGCCGCGGCCGGGATCGAACCCGCGTCTTTCGGGCCAGCAGCCGAGTGCCATAACCACTGAGCCACAGCGGCGGGGGTTTCGAGGAATGTCGCAGTCAAAAAATCAGCAATTTGCGTAGAAGTTTTTAATCAATTAAGGAATAATATAGTGTCCATGCGTAGCAGGATCCTGACTGTCAAAAGATCACCGGGACAGCAGCTTGGGCATGTTGGTTACTCATTTGTGGCGGATCAAAAGATGACTGCTAAATTTCCGCAAAATTCAAGACGTGCACAAGAGAGGAAATAACGCGAGCGCTGCTAACAACTGGAGCTTTCATTGCAGGAATAGCAATAAATAGGAACTGTTGTAACAGAAGAAAACACACAAGCGACGATATGAAAAATCGACAAGGAAAAGTACCTTTTTCGAGCCAGCGACGTCTCTGAATAAGCCGCGAGGCGGCTTGACCATCGTTTGCCCCATGTCCTCTGCGTAGGCTTCGGGCTCGAGTGAGCTGAGCGCCTGGTCCACCTTGCGGACCCAGCGCTCGATGAAAAGCAGCACCACGAAGAGTACGGCACCCTCCACGGACAGGGTGACCACCTCGTAGAACGCAGAGTACGGATGCACGTCGAACGGGTTGATCACGTATTCCGTCCGGTCTGGGCTGCCAATGTCTGAAAGGATTCACAGGGACACCCCACTGCATTGTACGTTGGTAGTGCGGTAACATTAGAGGCTGGGGATGCCTTTAACGGAAGTGACGTCATTTCTCATGCAATGAATGGTCCGATCTGGTGATGTCACTTCTCTCCAGCCAATAGGCGAGTTTAACCTCCGACGACGCATTTTTTTTTTCTGGCGAGGCTTTGAATGCATCATCATCATCAGCCTGACTACGCCCACTGCAGGGCAAAGGCCTCTCTCGTGTCTCTCCAATTGACCCTGTCCTTTGCCAGCCACCCACACCCTATGCCTGCAAACTTCTTAATATCGGCCACCCACCTAACCTTCTGCCGCCCCCTGCTACTCTTGCCTCATCAAAAAAGCTACCTCAATAAAAATATCGTCAAACCTCTGTTCATAACAATTACAGAATCGTTCTGAAAATGTCCCTCGACCACTTCGGAGGTCCCTAATATCTCTTAGTTTATTACAACGCCTCTCATCCCGAACCCTACCTTGCGTAAGTGTATGGTATGTACACATACTTATACATCATAAACTGTAGATTTCTGCTCAGCATATGTTATAAACGCAAAACTGTACCTTTCTACCCTTTATTCGGCATCGGAATCTCTGATTTGCTTACATAGACTTACTATGGCAAGCTTCAGTCAAAAGAAGTAGTCTTGTACACGCTTTCGAGCAAAAATGTGAATATATAGGACCCAAAAGAAATTCTTTAAATGTTCATTGGAGAAGGTTGAAATTTTTCTGCGGATTTCCGGCATGCTGACTTTTCTTGGTACTATTTATCGCCCGAAGGAAATGAACGACCTCTTTCATGTGCGTGCGCATGCAATTTGTGATTGCCTTCTTATCTTCACCCACGTGAAAAACATCGCGACCTGCTGTGAAGGAGAGACGGAAAATTGCATCCGACCTGCCTCCATCAATAAAACTTATCCAAGAGACCGAACATAGCTCTCTTTTGACAGGGTCCATACCCTGATCCACGTGTCCTTTTTGTCTCAGGCTGGCCACGATAAATTATCTCCAGCCATTATGAGAAGCCCGAGGGTTTTCGCTGAGACTTACAACTACGGCCGCCGTCCTTCTAGCTCCATCGCTTTATTGAAGCGAAAAGCTTCACTAGGCTAGGTAAAGCAGTCGTCGCGTAGGCCGGAGAATGACCTTGAACGACCTTCAGCCTAACCAAGGATAGCCGTGTATGGCCATATGTGGTACAGTTATGGTGTCGAACCCATGATTCCTGACCTTGACCCATGACCTTTAGTTGACCTTTGACATTGGGTGACCTTGTGGTTGACCTTTGACCTTAAGAACATTCGATGGGGTTATGTGATGTGATTCCTCGTGAAGACATCCGATGGGGGTGTCGTACTAAGACCATGTGATACCACGTCATAGCCACGTAGTCGTGTGGGCATATGCAGAAAGGCTGTCGCGAGCGTGTAGCGGAGCTGCCATGGACGAGCCTCAGACGCTTAGCGAGCGTGCTCGCTTTTCGCTCAATTCCAGGGTTAGCCAAGTTAAGCCACTGCCAATTTTTTAATTAGCCGGCATTCTAACGGCTTTTAAAGCGCTTATAGTATAACAACTAACAGCACTAAGTGGGGGTATTTAGCGCACGTCTTTTTATCCTGAGCGATCTCGACTCACGGTCGCAGCATCGCTGAATGGACAGCTTCGCCTCGGCCACCGTGCTCGTGCACTGGCTCTCGAGCTCGGCGCCGCCGATCTGGCAGACGCGGTTCTCGGAGGCCAGCTGCAGGATCTTGGTCATGCCCCGCGAGTAGGAGCACGAGGGCAGCAGTCGCACCACCTGCCTCGCGGTGCCGATGACCGCCGAGACGAAGGCGCTGTTCACCTGGCTGGCGTAGTGCTCCATGAACACCTCGCCCAGGCAGCCCACGGAGGCTGCGGCACGAACAATGTACTACTCCCCATCATTGCTCAGTTAACAGTCTAGATACGTGTTGTATCATCGGGCGATGGCGTTCGGCTGGTGAGAACAGGGCCGGTGGATCTGGTCCCACCCATAGCGGCGACGTTTCGTGCACACTAAACACGAATACGCCTGTTTGGGAGTAAGAAGGGAGTAAGCTGTCCTCTATATCACTCCCTTTAAAAGGGAGTTCAGCAGAGGACAGTTTACACCCTTTTCACTCCTTCAGACGAGCTCCTTGCGCTATCGCATAGGAGAAAAGCGCGTCTAAACGCTTCTCAAGCGCCACTTACCTATGACGAACATCAATATGGAGAGCGCGGTGAAGCCGTATCCAGGGTTGTCGAAGAGGAAGGAAGCGATGTAAATAAAGGGCAGAGCCGCATATCCGTGGAGAAGATTGAGCACGAATATCAGGCCTGCGGTAAAAGGACTGGGTGTGAGAAAAAGGGTAGATCTTGATAACTGGAAACAATGCATACTGTTTATTCAGTTTTGGATCGCAATGGCTGAATTTTCTGCGACTAGGGTGGTAGCGCTGGCACCAGTGTATTTAATGAATTTTTATGCACGCGACAAGCTAACCTGACCCACAAGTAGATACTTGTCTTTGCTTTTCTGTTTCACGCACGTTTAGCCGCTTAATAATAATAATAATAATTGGTTTTTGGGGAAAGGAAATGACGCAGTATCTGTCTCATATATCGTTGGACACCTGAACCGCGCCGTAAGGGAAGGGATAAAGGAGGGATTGAAAGAAGAAAGGAAGAAACAGGTGCCGTAGTGGAGGGCTCCGGAATAATTTCGACCACCTGGGGATCTTTAACGTGCGCTGACATCGCACAGCACACGGGCGCCTTAGCGTTTTTATGGAGGAAAAACGCTTGGTTTGATCTCCCTTTTTGAGTTTGTTTGGTAACTTGGCTTTGACCTGTTCGTTTCGAGCCCTTTTAGGTACTTGGATTAGCCTCTCTGTCTCGAAGTCGTTTGGCCACCGGGCTTAGCCGCTTTATGAGCCATGTCCGTGTCTGCGTGGGAAAAAGGAGCCGCTGTCGGGATCCAATAAAGCTATCCCGTCATACCCTCTGGGTCAGAGCTTAAGTGTCCCCCAAAGTTGGCTTAAATTAAATTTTCACAGCCATGAATACGTCTTTCTGCCGGACCAGTGTCAGCACACCCGGAGGGAGCCAAACTATTAATCAGTTTTTACTGCTCAGTTTTTGCTATTATCAGTTTTTACTGCGAACAATAATTCGCGTGAGTTGTCCTCGTGCCACCTCAGGACGAACATTTCTTTCCGCCCTTTAATATTACCGGGCACCCTCATAACGTGTTCAGTCCCATCAAACTAGCTTTAAGCCAGCAATATTCTTACGAGTTCAACTGAACAAAATAATGTGAACTGTTAAGTGAATCAGTGTTTATCCATTGTAAAATGGCCACAAAACAAATGGCATGAAACATGGAAGAAATGGGACATGTTCCTCAAGACGATGCAGTTTGCGCTAACACTGACGTAGCGAACGATATGATCCGATCCTGTGAAGACGGGAACGTTAGTTTAACCTTAAAGCAATACGCAACTGATATACCGCCCGCATGAGCAGAATTAAGCCATTATTTCCTGCGTGTTTAACGCTGGTCCTTAGTGCATCGCGGTTGACAGATGAGGGAGAAGACTCACGGAAGTCTGTGCCCGAAAGTTCTTCGAAGTATGCCAGCGGCGGTAGCACCATCAGCGCGGTTCCCATGTAGAAGAGGAAGTCAAAGATGAAGTTGAGCGTCCAATAGAGCAAAATGCTCATGCCTGTCAGGAGGTGCAATTGCTTCACCTGCGTAAAGCAAGAATCCCTTCAGTGCCAGAGCTGGCCCATCAGAAAGGCTAGCCAAGGTATTTTGTGTTTTGAGGCGCCAAAAAAAATGCACATCCAACGACTAAATTTTTACCAGCTCGGACGGCAAGAGATCTAACACCTCTGCCCGTGGCACAGCGAAGACATTTCCCCTCAGACATATCCACATTTCCATTGCGAAGATGTTGGTCATATCTATAGATGTTGCACATTTTCCTTGTCCAGCACATGACGTCCAGTATGCACAGGTGGAAGACTGATCACGTGGTCGACGGGTGCGATCGCGTACATAGCGAGGTCTATACTAGTGTCATCACAGCTGTGGTTGCCCACCTATATTGGTCTGCGGCTTTCAGCAAATAAGACTCCGTGTCAGGATATTATGTGCGCTCTCAGATGTCTTATGAAAGAAATCAACACCGGCACGCTACCATGGCGAATCATTGGATTCGTTTCTAATGACCGAACGGAATTTCGTAAATTCGATATCGCCTAATTCGAATTCCCGGTTTATTCGAACTGATGCTCTGTTTACGTCATCATCGTTCGCATGTAAGGAGAAGCCTGAACGCAATGACTTTAATGTGAGCTCCGTGTAATACCAACAAATTTCCGGCACACTGAAAGTTAAAGCTGTCGAGATTGGACTGCGCATGGTTTGCATATTTTACGTGCCCACCTTTGAAGTCAGATGTGCTGGCCAAAGTGAAAAGAAGTGGCATACTGACCCGCAAAGATTGTTTCCCATGACCACTGTTTTGTGGGAACGTAATTATCTCGGTGACAGATAAGCCTTAAACATTCTAGAAGGTTGCGGAAAAGGACGACCAAGTGCAGCTATCGAGTGCCGAAAAATTCACTTTGAGATCTGGCTGGGCTGCATACAACGACTGCCAACCACCAAGAAGCAAAAAATACGCATAGACTCAAAAGAAAACATTTGACAGAAGTCTGTCTGGTTGGGAAATTTAATTCAGGAGAAAGACGACTGACGCCAACAAAGTTAATTTTTGGAATTAACGCGACGTTTCGGGACCGGCTTGATCCCTTCTTCATGGTGTGACTACGGGCGATGCGCAGCTTGGCTTTTTGAACCCTCGGGTGGAAGACTTACGTGGAGGAAAAAAGATGTAGTTGGCCAAATGCGTTCTAAAGCGACTGCTTACCGCTTGCGCCCAAGAAGTTGAAGCAGCGTGAAATTGTTTACAGTGTTCATGGTTACAAGTGCTTCGATGGATGAATGATGAAGCAGTCTATTCCGAGTGCGGAGGGAGAAATAACGCTGGTTCAACCTGGGGAAGAGCTCAAGCAGTGGGGAAGAGGTCAAAGTCGGTACACAGAAATCTCATATGCAACGCCCTCTCAGCGATGGGGAAGAGGACAAAGTCGCTACACTTAACTCTCACATGCAGCGCCCTCTGAACGATGCGGAAGAGTACAAAGTCACCGAACTTAGCTCTCACCTGCAGCGCCCTCTCAGCGATGGGGAAGAGGACAAAGTTGCTGCACATGAAGCTCGAGACCAGCGGAAAGAACACGGAGCGGAGCACCTTCGGCAGGAGCACCCGGTACGTGTTCTGGCTTCGGATGTGCTCGCTCTCGTCATCGGACTCTGCCCCGGTAGCGCGAATGACGCCGCTGCGTACTTTCGCCCGCGGTGGTGCCGTGACGTCGAAGGTGAACTGCGCGTCGGCTACTGCGGTCACGTTGCGTAACCGGGCGTCGTTGTACGCGCTCATCGTCAGCAGGGCAGTGTGCTGGATCTGGCCGTTGTACCACAGCATGTTGCTGCGACAGAAGGCAGTGTGGCGGGTTACTACAACTTTGTTCTTAACGGTTAGTGTCTGCTATAGCTGCGTACGACTCGAAAAAACATTGGCAGTGACTTAACTTGGCTAACCCTGGAATTCATCGAAAAGCATGCATGCTTGCTAGGCGCCTGAAGCTCGTCCATGGCAGCTCCGCTACATTCTCGCGAGAGCCGTTCTACATATACCCACACGACCACGTGGCTATGACGTGGTATATCACATGATCTTACGACACCCCCATCGGATGTCATCAGGTGGCTTCAAATCACCCCATCAGATGTTCTTAAGGTCGAAGGTCAACTAAAGGTCATGGGTCAAGGTCAGGGGTCGAGGGTTCGACACTATAACTGTGCCACATATGGTCATACACGGCTAACGTTGTTGGGCTGAATGTCGTTCAAGGTCATTCTTCGGCCTACGCGACGACTGCTTTACCTAGCGTAGTGAAGCTTTTCGCTTCAAAAGAGGCAGAAAAACCCGCTCTAAGAGGGCGTTGCCACTGCGGGGTTGACGTAGTGTGACGACGCCACAGTCAAGTCCAGCCTCGTTGCGCCTGCTAAGGTCAAGGGCGATTGACTGCGGTGTATGACAATTCTCCAGCGCTAGTGCTCGGAGGGCCACCTTTTATGCGTTTATAGAGTTTTACTTGAATATCGGGAACGGTAGTGATGGCTGAGTGACAAGTCTTTATGGCGGTCGGCTACTCAGCTCAGGGTCTCTGAACCGAATGGCGATTACGACGGCAGCATTTGATGAAGGGGGCGGGGGGCGGGGGGGGGATTGCAAAAACGTCCATGTGGAGTTTGTTGCCTGTGTACGCTAAAGGTGCTGAGGCGGTCGTGAAGGACTAGAGACAGCAAATTTTTTCTTCAGTTTTATCTTCTTTCAAACTATGCGTTGTCATTGGTATACTTGGATCACAGCGTAGAATTCGCCTACGACACCTAAATAAAGTGTCATTTAATTTATTCTTGATGCTGCTTCGGTTTCGTCAACCGAACGATGGGTGTGACGTGAAGTTGAAATTTAGGTCACGTTAGGCAAGATAAAACTGCAATATAACTGCTGATACGTCGTTTGTTGTAATCCTCAAGATGGCTGGATTGACTGCTGTAGTAAGTTTAGATACGCGTAAGCGTTTATACTGCAGTTTGTCGTGCATCACGTGACCTGAAGTTCAACTACACATCAGAGCCATCGTTCGATTGATGAATCCGAAACCGACACAGCGTGAAGAAAAATTATAGTTTCGTGGTCATAGGCGAATACCACGCAGTGATCTATGTATTCTGATATCTAACGCATCATTTGAAAGAAAACACGCAATGAAATGAGGTGTCTATAGTCCTTCAATTAGCCTTTCACAACTCTGTATTTCACGTGCCAGCGTAGGTTCAGGATACCAAACCTCACATCGCACAACACTGAAGTCGACTAGTGTTCGGAAATTGCGTTTTATAATTTTTACATTCCAGACCGAAATTTATGACTATGAGACGCGCCGCAGAGGTGGTTCTTAAATTAGTTTCCACCTCCCGATCTTCACTAACGCTGCCAAAATCTTACGTTGAAGGCCGGGCGCTTTTGAATTTCACCGCCAATGTGCGGCTGCCAGCTTGTCCGCAGCGTAAAGCAGTAACCGCCATGAAGCGATGTACCTGGTGACGCATCTACACTCTAAACAAAAAGGAGTAAGAAGGGAGTAAACTGTCCTCTAGCGAACTCCCCTTTATAAAAGGGAGTACACCATACTCCCTTTTTACTCCCATGTAGGCGTATTCGGGTTTAGAGTGCAGGATGGCGGCGACCGTCGCGGTTGTGGTTTCGTCGTGTGTGCCGTTAAATTGGTTGCTCTGCACCAGCGACCAGAATAGACTTTTCTAAAATATAAAGACTGATATCGATATTACTTACTGCGAGCTGCAAGCCTCTCACTACACTAGGAAGGCAACTATCATTGCTAAAAAATTACCTATTTAATATTAGTTAACCACTGCTGGTTAGCATTTCTTAGCTGTATTATGATGCGCACTGCTACTGGCAATGCTATGCGGAAGAATACGTTTTAATCCAAAAGGCTAGTTTTAAAAATTGCCTACAGTCTTGTGTGAAACACCGTGTATGGAGGCGACAAAAAAGAACTTATTTTTTCTGCCTGCAGCAAGGACATTTATTAATGGAGCTCGAAGCATCTTTTTGTGCTACTTATACGCTGTTCAACAGCACTGGCTTAGTAGCGCGCGCGAACAATTGTGCATCAATGTGCTTCGATACTTCAAGACAGTACCATCGTAAATAACAAACTAATCGTCAACCGAATGCCGGTTGCTGCTACCGAAGCATATACGATGTTTCCATGTCCGGCGTCAAAATAAAGATGTACCCGGTTGCCTTCGTCATCTGGAAGCCGAAGTGGGTGTTGAAGACATATATGAAGAGCTTGAGCTTTGCATACTCCAGGAGGCGCTCCCCGACGTCTGCTGTCCCCTGGACGCGCTTGAAGTAGTATTGGCGTCTGTCACTGAACATGGGGACCAGGTAGCGTTCCCGGAACTGTGTCTCGGTGTCGCCGAGCTCGAAGCCCTGCAAAAATAGTGTGTGAGTAGTTATTGAAGCGAAAAGCTTCACTACGCTAGGTAAAGCAGACTTCGGGTAGGCCACATAACTAACTTGAGCACGACGACCTTCAGCCCACCCAAGGATAGCCATGTATGACCATATGTGGTACAGTTAGTGTTGAACCCTTCACCCCTGACCTTGAATCATGACCTTTAGTTGACCTTTGACCTCTGACCTCAGGTAGGCAGCACAACGACCTTGAACGACCTTTAGTCTAACCAAGGATAGCCGTGTATGACCCTATGTGGCACAGTTGTGCTGTCGAACCCTTGACACTGACCTTGACCCATGACCTTTATTTGACTTTTGACTTTGGGTGACCTTTGGGTTGACCTTTGAACTTAAGAACATCCGATGGGGTGATGTGAACCCACGTGATGGCATCCAATGGGGGTGTCGTAAGACCACGTGTTACCACGTCATGGCCCCGTGGTCGTGTGGGTATAGTATATAGAACGGCTGTCGCGAGCGTGTAGAGGAGCTGCCATGTACGAGCCTCAGACGCTTAGCAAGCGTCCTTGCTTTTCGCTGAATTCCAGGATTAGCCAAGTTAAGCCACTGCCAATTTTTTTTTTTACGCAGTATCACCGGGAACGCGCAAGGGAGGGGCCTCGGCTCTGAGCAGCTTGAAATGTTTGGATACAATTAACGTTAATATTTTGTCTTCTCAGTAAGGGCGCGTCCGGTGTCTGACAGTAGATGCTTCCTGGTCATACTGGCCAAAGCCGGATATACTGTCCGCTGTTTATGTGAAAAGGTCGGTTATTGTTGCCCGAACATGGATGGGATGAACATAGACAAGAGATGCCTCTTGCACCAGTTACTTTTAATACCACATTATCGACCGAGATCAGGCCACAATGAAATTGTCCTTTGGGTGCTATCAAGATGTGACACTCTTGACAAGACAAAATGAACAGGGGACGGGATGGAATCCTCAGTCCACTAGACGGCGGTCAGACAACAGAATGAACTCATGTGGTCGAAACGTTGCCTCACTCTAAACACGAATTAGCCTATGTGGGAGTAAAAGGGAAGTGGCATGTCCTCTAGAACACTCCCTATTATAGGGAAGGAATTCTGCCCAAGCCCAGGGGTTGATTTCTATCGCTAAAATGCAGAATATTTATGCTTTGCAACAGAAACAAATTCCCGCTTCAAAACATGCTAATAATAATAATAATAATAATTGGTTTTTTGGGGGAAGGGAAATGGCGCAGTATCTGTCTCATATATCGTTGGACACCTGAACCGCATCGTAAGGGAAGGGATAAAGGAGGGAGTGAAAGAAGAAAGGAAGAATTAGGTGCCGTAGTGGAGGGCTCCGGAATAATTTCGACCACCTGGGGATCTTTAACGTGCACTGACATCGCACAGCACACGGGCGCCTTAGCGTTTTTCCTCCATAAAAACGCAGCCGCCGCGTTCGGGTTTGA
This sequence comes from Amblyomma americanum, assembly GCA_030143305.2. Classification (NCBI taxonomy): domain Eukaryota; kingdom Metazoa; phylum Arthropoda; class Arachnida; order Ixodida; family Ixodidae; genus Amblyomma; species Amblyomma americanum. Next base: position 46,028 of record JARKHS020030094.1, read on the forward strand.
ACCCGGGAACTCCGGATAGTAGTCGAGCGCCCTAACCACTGAGCCACCATGGCGGGAGCTTCTAGCAGTTACGACGATTTAAACCGAGGATTAAATCTCCTTTATTTGCCAAACTCCAGACCTCTGGAGCCACGTATAAAAGCCTTCTCTTATTGCTCATCAGGTTACTATAATTAACGGAAAAAAATAAGCCTCCGCTGAAAACAGCAAGCGCTGTTCGGTATATTTGGTGATCAAAATATCCCCGCCAGTTGGGGTAGTGTACCTTGCCCCTAGAAGGGATTATGCTGGAGGACAGCGTACTCACCTTTTTTCTCTCATAAAAGGCTAATTCGTGTTAAGAGTGGAGTGGACTCAATCATCCCTCCCGTAACATGTTCATTCTGTGTTGTCATTTCTTTGCGGTGTCATTAGAGAGTTATGGCATATCGTTACCGTGCTCGCGTTATCGTTTACCGCGGTACCGGACGCCGGACTTTCCGTTAGCGCTGCGCGTGGGCTCGAATGGAGTCAACCTGTGACAAAGGCCTTCAGCCGTATACACACGGTTTCATCACATCGTATCTCATAAAACTATTCACGCCCTCGTCTTGCACCGCATTACTCCCACCTCGTCCCTGCAGCCTAGCGCGCATCCATCCATGAGGATGTCTTGTCACTCACCACGGAGAACTCGAGCACCTTGGGGAAGGTGTATCTGAGCGTGTCGTCGACGTTCTGCAGCTCCCGGCTGCTGCCGCTGAGGCCCCACAGCTCCACAATGAAGAGTAGCGTCAGCAGGCAGGGCGGCAGCACCCAGCTGAACAGCGGCATGCGTCGCTCGCGGTACGCGTGGATGGTGCGCTTGGCGAAGACGGCGCGCACGCGCTCAGTGAGCGACGCGTCCGAACACGTGGAGCTTGCCACCACCTTCACCAGTGGCGCTGCGTGTTTCCAGAAGCAGCAGCAATGCCTTCAATGCCTGCAATCTCCTGCAGGTTGCCACAGGAGCCCTACGCTTCGAAGTATATACAATCTCTCCTTAGCGTAACACTCCGTATAGTGATTCTTGCGTGCTTTCCATACGGCTCATACAGAATGTACACACTAAACCGAAAGGAGTAAAAAAGGGAGTAAACTGTCCTCTACCGCACACCCTTTTTATTTAAGGGCGTGCGCTAGAGAACTTACTTTTATTTTACTCTCATATAGGTGTATTTGTGATTAGAGTGTAGAGAACCTGTACTGACTATACGGACCGCACGTATTGACGCCATGCAACGTCGTGGGCATCATTTGAAACGCGAAACGTTAAGAGTGCATTATGAGCAGATGCGGAAAACATATGGGTATACGCACTTATTTCCGCACACTCATATGCTGATTCCGTATTCCCATGATATCTTGCGTGCGGATCCTACTTAGGGACGAACCAGCTGGGCAGACCTACGTAGTAGCAGCTTTAAGCGCAAGGCGGTAACATGTAGAAGTGTTCGTTTCTCACGTGTTCACGAGTGAACCTCGCACGCTTGGTATCCGTCACCTCGGTCTTGTAGTTTCTACAGCATCTTTCATACAGCAAGTTCTCGCCAATGTTCAGCGTTCAGTTCTGTTCCTGTCACTGCAATAGGGCGGTTCTTTCCACGCAGCGGAATCCTTGGAAGCTTCGCGGCTTCCGTGGTCTAATGTTTCGAGAAGAAAAAACAACTTCAGAAGTTTTTTTTTTTCAAAGCTCTTTATTAATTCTAATCATGTGCTCTCCCATCGTTGGCAATTTAAAAGCCTTGCATATGGTCGGTGAAATCATTATTGGTGATACCGTGAGCCATGATGCAGAAGCAAATGGCCGAGATTAGGAAACTTCTTAAACAGCAGGTTGTGAACATGTGCCCTTTGCGAGAATTGGCATAGAAGCATCAAAGCGACGACGTCGGGCTAAGAGCAAGAATAGATTCACGGGGCAGTGCTGGCAATATTAGCCATCGCACTTATTACGCTTCCAAAGCCTTTCCTTTGCATTCAGCGTGAAAAGGTGCGTCATTTCACCCTTTGCCTCCATGACGGTGGCGTCTTCGTCCACCCCCTCGGGCAACTTGCGCTGTTGGCGGTGCACGTGCTGGTCTTCCCCCACGCGGATCAGGACGTCCTCCAGCGAGGTGACCGAGACACCCACCGACTCGATGCCCAGTTCATCGGTGTGTTTCTCAATGTCCTGCAACGTAAAAAATGAGAGTTTTGTTCTCTTTTTCATGCTCTGATGTTTTCTGATCAGTGCCGGATAATTTCTATTCTGAAAGAAGAGAAACGTCTCTTGTAAAACAGCGCGAACAACGTCGGACAAGAACAAGAAGGACACGGGACGAGCGCTGACTCTCAACTAAGGTTTTATTAGCAACACCTGGTGCTTATAAAGGGAGAAACATGCACAGAGTACATCACATGATACGCTAAAAGAGATAAAACATGAGGCAGAGAGGCACGAGACGCTCAAAGGCCACCAAGAAAAGCTATCTCTTTGTCATTGAGAGTGACTGACGGTTTGCTGACACACTTTGGCTCTTGACTGATATACAATGCTTCCATTACCTCTCGCGTGGTCTGATCACAGTGCGTGTACAGCACCTTTGTGCTACGCCACATGGCTGTGCATTTTTTCTTCTTCTTTTTCATTACTTCACACTTTTTACAGTGGCTCAGCAAGTATGAAAGTTCATTGCTATTGTCTAGATTATTTCTGTGCTCTTGCAACCTTTTATTTAAGCACCGTCCTGTCTGGCCAATGTACCCAACAATGTGCCCAACATCGTTGACGGCTCATAGCCAAAAGCTTGGAAACATCCATGTGGCTCGTTACCTAAACCTTGCATAGTGGCTAAGAAACAAGTCCATAGCGATGTGCTGTTGTGCATAAAGGTGCCGACATAATTAGCCAGAGCCAGTTTTTGCCATTCAACTTCACGAGTCGCTCAACTGAAAGTTACAGGTAGGGCACATTAATGTCGGTATTTAAGGCTGGCATAGTCGCACATGAGCGCACGATGCTTTTTCCACATCGCTTATAGCCTTCCTTCGTGCACGCACAAAAAGACCTGCTAGGTGCACTTCGGTACACCTGCGCCTATTCTTTTAAAGAAACAGCAGTGCCGGCTAAATTGTGGACTGTAATATACATTCCTCATCAACGTCAGCAATTAATCCACGACCGAGGCCTTTCCCCTTATCCCTACAATTCACACGATCCTGTTCCACCTGCGGCCACCTTATCTCCGCAAGCTCGTTAACCTCATTTGCCCACGTGTCTTTCTGTCGACTCCTGCTACGCCTGTCTTCTCTCGTCATCCATTCCGTTACAATAAGGGAACATCAGTTATCTTGTCTTCGCATTACGCGTCCTGTCCATGCCCATTCCTTCTTGATTTCAACTATACCATTCCTTTTTCTCGTCCCTTGACCCCTTCTGCTCTTACTGCCTCTTGACGTTACACCTTCCATTTTCCTTTTCATAGCTCGTGTTACTATAAAGCCTTTTCGCTAGCCTTTAAATTCCCCCGCCCTTAGCTGTGATACTTAGCTCTTAAGGCATACTGGTAAGCTGCTTGTCGTGACCGGAGACTGCCTACAAAATGCTCCCCACCCCATTCTTATTGAAGGCATTTCATTCTCGTGGTCCGCGTCAGCAGTTACTACTTGCCCTTAGTAGATGTATTCCTCGGCTGCTTTTAATGCTTCGCCATCTATCGCTAAGCGTGGTGCCATCCCGATGCAGCTGAACGTTAAAAGATTTCTTCATTTGTATTTCTACGCTCACCGTCTCCTTGGCCTGTCAAGATCCTCGGTCATGGTTTACAATGGGTAGCTGAGGTTGAGCAAGGCAGCGTAATCAGCAAATTACGTTACTAAGGTACTCGCCATAAGCATTTATCCAAACTCCTCTCATTCCTGCTCTCTGAATATTTCCAGTAAGCACGCAGTTAACAGTACTGGAAAGACCATGTCTCCCTGCCTGACACCCTTCTTGGTAGGGATTTTTCCAGTTTCCCTGAAGAGGACTATTGTGGCTGTGATGCCGCTATAGATATCTTCCAGTATTTTTACATAAGGTCATTCTGTACCCTGTTTCCGCCATGCGTTCACGACTGAGGTGGTTTCTACTTAGTAAAATGTTTTCTAGGATTCTATGAAGGCTATATATAGAAGCTATACTCTGCTCATATCTGCATCACCTGATTGATGCTGTGATTGAGGCGTGTTGTCGAGAAGTCTTTACTAAAGTCACCCTGGTGCTTTGGTTGACTGAAGTCTTAAGACTGGTCTAATTTTACCACCGATTAATTACGTTTGCACACACCTTGTAGGTATTTAATCAGGCGGTTAATACTTGCAGGCGTTACCTTGTAATTAAAATGTTAGCGTTATCCCAAGATTGTAGTGCGCTCGAGAGTATAGGGCATTGCGCGTGCAGGGTGGCATTCTACATTAAATCTTAGGAAGGTCACATAGTGCCTCACACGAGCTTTGGTTGTAGGAACATCCAGACGTTCGTGTGTTTTGCCAGTATTCGTCAAAAGCTTTTTGCGTATGCACCCAGACCATGTAATGCCACAATAGGAGATAAAAAAAGCCTTCATTGATCAGGTATACCTTGAACATGGCTATGATGACCTTGGTCGCGATGATCTGGCCAAGTAGGAAGACTGCCTCGTTCAGCGAGTCGCTCTGCACGCGCGCTTTGGAGGCGTATTTGCGCAGCAGCTTCGCGATTGCCGGCACGTTGCAGTTGGGCAACTTGTTGATCTGCATCCGATAGCCGGTGCTGAAGCGCTGCTTGAGGAACGTCGGTGATCCGCAGCACCTGCAAGCAGTGCTTCCCGCTTCATCAAGGACCGTCGCCTGAGCTGGTCAAGCGATACCTAGTTCTTAGAACTTTTCATGGTGTTTATTGTGCCCCTCAAAAAATGGGAGGCAGCTCGCACTAGCCCGAAAAAAGCCTGATTAGATGACAAAACAAAAGGAGTACTCAAGTTTTTTCTTTCGAATGTTGCTTGTCATCGCGTCAACATTCACAACCGCAAAAGTTCGGTTTATCGTCTGTGTGCATAACGTATAGTCTAAGCGGCGACAACGAGCAGACGGCAAAACAAATTCGGCAGAGACGCTTAAGGCTGCTTACGTATGGGAACGCGAAAGCATATCGGGGACGCAAGACGTGGACGTTTGGTGGCGGTTTGCGAACAGAGTTCCTTACCGTGACCAGCGTTTTCGTTCACTCCACTTATTTCGATTTGCGCTTTTGAAAGAGCGTCGCAAAAACGGCAGGCCAAGCTGACATAGTTTCTTGATGAGGAACTGCGTCCACTCATTACGCACGCCACGCTTGAAGTTCTACAAGCTGCGGGCTGCACTGGGCATTCTCTTTGATGCATACGCGTAAACAAACGCCACGCATCCGGTATCATATTTTACAAATTAGTTCCTTGCATCTTCCCCACATTTCTGGCTAATCTCCTAATAATCAATATTTTTCCCTTAATTCCTTATTATAAATTCTAATGTATATACCTTATGCCTCCGTTGGCCAGGATGGCGACCCGGTCTCCGAGCACATCAGCCTCGTCCAGGTGTTGGGTGGTGAGGAAGACGCACGTGGTACGGCGCAGCTTGAGCAGAAGCTCCCACAACTCGTGGCGTCCGTCCGTGTCCATGCTGGTGGTGGGCTCGTCCAGGATCACCACCTGCACGGCGACCCGGCAATGCATGGCACGACACCGCTGCGATATTCTGAAAGCGAACATGAGGGTCACAGACCTCACCCCAAAACGGTTGGTGTGGACACCAGGTCATTAATCCCAAGCAAAACAGGTAATTGGCCCAATATTGGATATGGTTGGTTTTACCAATATTGGAGATGGGTTGTCCTTTGTAGGACCAGCCTTTGCCAATGCATTTCCAATATTGGGCCGATTAGCTGTGCTGCTTGGGCAGGGACTTTAAGGGAACGAGGCCGCGTCTCATTCCCAGGGTACCTCGTTTGAACCCTTATGAACTGGACCCCGCAACTGCCGCTGCTGTGTCACAAAGACAGTCTGGAGTACTATCGCTCCCATCACTGCCGATATCCACACCCCCGCTAAGGGCCTGGATAAGGCGGGAGAAGGAATTCTAAGCCGACCACAAGCAAACATGTTGCTCTGCCCGGCTATATTACAGTACATTGACCCCGCGGTCACTGGCAGGTGCAAGCACTGTGGGGAGACAGCCAACGTCTACCACATGGTGTGGGCCTGCCAGAAGAACACAGCCATCCCCCCCCCTCTCCCCAATCCTACCCGAGAAGACTGGGAGGTGGCCCTGATTAGCTGCTCCGATCTCGGGGTCCAACAGGCCATTATTAACGTTAGCCAAAGCAGCGGTATCGTCCTATGACGTCCGGGACTGAGGATGTCACCTAGTCTGTAGGGCCCCTTCGGGGGCTCATACGCTCTCCTTGTTGTAATAAAGTTTCCGCCTTCACCCACCCCTCAGGTGCTTTTTTTTCGCAGCACATTATCTATGCGAAAACACTGTACTGTACATGTTACAATATGAGCCGTGGAGACGAAATAACGTCTATTCATTCTACTCGACAGCTCGTTCGCCCTGCGCACTTTAAAGTGGCAGCTCAGCCGCACGTTTCGCTTACAGCCTCAAATGCAACTCACCTATGTTCGTCGGCCTCGTTCTTAGCTCTCATCCGTGCGTAAGTAGGGGTGGGCTTATTGGCATCTCCTTTGAATCTTGCTAGTAGCCGGAGGCACCTTGTCTAGTGAATTTAAGTGCGATCAATATACCCTGTTTTCTTTCTCGATTTGCCTTATTTAGGTGATCTGCTAGTAGAATCTATTCTCCAGTTATTTTCTAAAAGAACCGACACGCCTTCTGCTATCATTATAGTGCTAGGGGCTGGGGCAGCCTGTCCATGGTTGTAGCGGAACTTCAAGAAAACGAACGACGCACGCGCTGACTCGAAAAAAACCAGAGCGATAATCAACAGCCTCTTCTAGAGGCACCATGGCCAAAAATTACTACACGTTTGAATATTTCATTTAAGGAAAAGGGGGTGAGGGGGGGGGGGGGGGTGACCGCTTAAGCCGTCTGCCATTCGCGGCTCTTGACGTTCGATGTAACAGCCGTTATTGACAGCACAACAGAGAACTACGTGTTGGCACACTAAGTAAGCACTGAGCCACCGCCGCGGGATAGACGAATGTACAATGTAATGCATCTTTTTTATTTTTTCACATCACTCTGAAAAGGAACCAACGTAGAACCTGCTCATGGGGTACTGCGACGTTTTTTCAGGGTCAGTGTTTATGTACAAAGCCATGCCTCATGCGTTCCAGGTACGAATGCAGAAATAATTGTTGATATCAAAGGTTCAAACGAAAGTTATTCCACTTACAAAAGTCAAAATATAAAGCTCAGACGCATTTCACGAATACAGTGCTGAGATTGGACGCTACCACACAGAGCCGCGCCTTGCACACACGCAGCGGAAGCTTGCCTTCAGTAGCGTTCGCCGCTAACTTTAGTCCAAGAGGCGGGGCCGTTCTGCGCATGCGCACCACGACGTCTCACACTCCAATACTCTAATAATTCCCTTTCCAGGGCAATCAAAGCCGCGAATTTTCACCCCTGCTCCGTCTGCGCCTACGTCGCAGACAGGGCAGTGGCGACTAATGGTGAATTCCAAACGCAGGCCCGGAGCGGTCTGCACGCTCTGTGACAGAGCGCCTGAATCCAGCGCAGAGCGCGCGACCTGAAGTTGCGACTGGAGTGCACTTGCTCTGGCCAGAGCATGCAGGCCAGAGCATGTAGGGCGCCTCTATCGCCGCTGAATAAGAACGTCACGCAAACTTCCGGTCGGATCCGCCGAGCAGTCCCGACTGCTCCACGGAGCAATCTCGGCTCGGCAACCGCTCCCTGTCTACGATTGGAAGACTCGATCCGTGCCTTAGATCTGCGTTTGGAATACAGTTGCTCCGAAAAGAGCAAGAAAAGTTGCTCCAGAAGTGCTCCAACTCTGCGATTGGAAGTCACCATAACACAACCCAGAGGGCTCCCCGATGTTTCCTTGTAATCACTTTGGCTTTGATGAGATTGGGGAGAAGGGCGGATGCAGGGGACGTTTGTCCTCCTCTCCCGCACCCCGTCTTGTCCATCTTCTTGAACCACGCCTTCCCTGCGGGGTGGGCCACCCGATTTTTTTTTTGCTGCCTCTTTGCCGTCCCTGTTCCAATAGCAGCGTTCGCCTCAGCGACAGGTTGGATCGAAATGGACAATTGGGTCACCCGCTAGAGGTGACCTAGGTCTTTGCCTACACGTTTACCATTTTTATCTCATGCAAAATGCTTACGACACTCTGACGCATCATATTTTGGATCCGTTTCGACGCACCACCATTTAGAAAGGCAGCGCCCAATGTGGCTGCCACCTTACTGTGTTAACGTGGCTGCCGCGACTGTGTCGGGCAGGATGCACGGGTTAGAAACCCGGCCTCGGAGGCTAATACCCAGGTTGGACAATGGGTAGGAAAACGCCATACCACCTTATTTCTTCCGCGGCCGAAAATCGCCGCTACGTTTCGGCGTCATCGGCCCCATAGGGCTATCGACGCCATAGGTCCGGCAAGCGAGACTTTCTGGAGCACGTTAAGGTACTAAACATTCAGATTTCAACCATGTCCCGCTTCTTTCCCATCGCAGGTCAATAGCTTCATTATGTACTTTTCACAAAATTTATCATAATCCCTATCTTAAAGAGAGGTTGTTAAAAAGACCATCGTATATTTCAGCACGCATTGATCACCGCCACAAAGCTTGGATCCCTCCTTGTCGCACGAGATGTTTTCACGATTCATTCATACCCAGAACTTGTGTCAGCTGGAATCACCTTCCCCACGATATTGCTGAAATTACTGATACTGTTGCCTTTCGTAACGCTGTTACTAATTTTATATAAGTCTCTGTCTATATCTATGTTTTATTTTATTAGCTGCTGTTTTTTGTGGTTTGTTTTGTGTAATGCTGCCTTTTGCTAGTGCTGTTATTGATATTAAACCAGTGTGTGCTGTAACTATATTCAAATTTTTTAGCTGCTGTTTTTATTTTTTGTACTTGTATGTTATTCCCACTCCTCTCTAACGCCTAACGGCCCTGAGGGTAAATAAATGAAAATAAATGAAATGAAATGTCTTCCGCCATTCAGGCAACACTGTGTCGCTAACTATGTTTGCAGAGGACAAAAACTACAAGTTTGATTTACGTCGCAGGGCCACATTAAGGCAACTTCAGGTGTCCTTGGTTCCGCCAACCACATTAGCAGCATTAGAAGCAGCCACCCAAGATACTTACAAAATAGATTCAACACGTTCCACAAAATACGCTTCACAGGCACAACTTTTAACAAGGATCCAAAGCTCTAAGAAGACTAACATTCACATATTAAGGTCATCCACAAGGTACAGTCGTCCACACACCTGTCCAGAGCGCTCGAACTCCGTACAGTCTGCGCTCTGCGCGCTGCGGACCGCAGACTGTACGGAGTTCGAGCGCTCTGGACATGTCTTTAGACGATTGTACCGGCTTATTAGGGTTATCGTCCCAAAGCGACTCAGGCTATGAGGGACGCCGTAGTGAATGGCTTCGCAAATTTCTACCACCTGGGATTCTTTAACGTGCACTGACATCGCACAGTACACTGGCATCTGGAATTTGCCTCCATCGAAATTCAACCGCAGCGGCCGGGATCGAACCCACGTCTTTGGGGTCAGCAATCGAGCGCCGTAACCACTCAGCCACCGCCGCGGAATAGACGAATGTACAGTGTAATGCAAAGCAGCACAACATTGAGCCGAAATATCCATGTAACTACTTATGACTGCTTAAAAAAAAATCTCGAGCTGTCCTCAAGCAAGTGCCTAGTTAAGGTCAATAAGTCTTCATTCTTCAGTCGTGGTGAAGAGTGCGTTGGGTAGCCAGTTCCAGTGTGCCTAGGGTCAGTTCCTATACCTTGGGTGTGCCCACGATGGCAAGAGCGGTGCAGAGTCTGCGCTGTAGGCCGGCCGAGAGGTCAACGGCCAGCACCGTGCGGTAATCCGCCAGGCTGGCATCATTCATGAGCGTCCAGACCTCATCCCGCGCCTTGTCCAAGCGCACTCCCTTCAGCTGCAACGACGACTTTTCTGTCTATTACTGCAAACACATCGCTATGCGTAGTTTTCTTTCTTGCTGCTCAACACTTAGGAACGCAGGTGAAATATAAGGCCATATTAAATAATGTCGGAATACCTAGATCTCTCTTCTTGGGCTTGCATTAGAGATTACCTCACGTGTTGTTCTTTCCAAATAAAATTCTCTTCTAGCTAGCTTGATATATTATCATCAGCCTGACTACGCCCACTCAGGTGAAGCGTTTTCCATTGTCATTGATGGTTCCATGGTGATCTAGATCGGGGAAAACTTAAGCTAAATCAGGCACAATAAAGAAATGAAGGGAACAGATCCAAAAACTTCACTGACCATGTCCCTCTGCTTTCCCGTAATTCTGCGATTCCAGCCATCATGGAACGAATATTTCAAGTATCCCTGCCCCTTGCGATGTCGTTAAAAGAGCAACGTTTGCAACATGCTTCCCTTCCTCGGTATATTAGGAGTCGGCAGCTTCTAGCGCATGTCTTTCACAGCACTTGGTACACTACTTTTCGTAGCAGAATCAGTGTGACGCACAAGACGACTTTTTCAGCTAATGCAGCTGCCTGGCTTATGGCACGGTTTTCCTAGCTCCTGCCGGCAACAGATTTCGAATTATTCATTCAGGTCGTGGTGCAGTAGCCTCATGACAATATAAGTCACGGTCAGAGTCAACCGCAAAAGTCTACACTGGCCTTTTGAGAGCTGTGGCCGGGTTAAATGTAGAGATGAAGGGCTTCTGGGATGCTGTCTGTGCATGAGGCCAACGCAAGGAACACACGTCACGGCTATCACTTTTAATGGTTTTTCATTACAAGCGCATGGGGACAAAATGCGTCATCGGCCATAAAATTCGCACACTGGCACCACCGGAGCATCCCATTGGCCCGATGGAAGTGACGTCATCAATCCGGAAGTGACATCAACCGGAAGTAACATCACTACCGGTAACAGCGTCAACGGCTGCTAATGTCATCGCATTGCGAACACACAGTGGAATTAGGTGTTCCTGTGAATTTTTTTTTCATTTCTTTTTTTTTCATTCACGTGCTCAAATCTCTAGAGGGGTTTCGCACGAAATAACGTCGCTCGAAACAGATGCGATTAGTAAGCGTGTGCAGAGTGCGTACGATGGCGAAAAACATGAGGTGCTCTTCGACGGTGAGGTCCTCGAAGAATACGTTGTACTGGGCGCAGTAACCCATGCTGCGTCGGGCTTCACGGGTGCAGGTCTCGATGCTGTAGCCCCCAACGAGAACGCGTCCAGAGCTGGCAGGCACGAAACCTGGAAGGGAAAAAAATTGTGGCTCTAATCCACGCTGTGAATGTGGTTGGACAGCGAAGCTGTAAAATTCACACACGTGGCTCAACAAAGAGTGGACCCAGAGACAAGTGAAATGTACTTGAGCTGTATGCTGTATGCCTGATTTCAAAGGAGATATGCTGTTTGCATTCAATTTTTAGCCTGGCGTTTTTTTCTTAGGACAACGACACGAAAACGCAACCGTAACTGTGCGATGTCAGTGCACGTTAAAGATCCCCAGGTGGTCGAGATTATTCCGGAACCCTCCACTACGGCATCTCTTTATTCCTTTCTTCTTTCTCTCCCTCCTTTACCCCTTCCCTTACGGCGCGGTTCAGGTGTCCAACGATATATGAGATACTGCTCAATTTCCTTTCCCCAGAAACTAATTATTACTATTATTAATCTTTACAGCGGGAAACACGCGGGGAGAAGGAACGTGCTTCGCGTTGTTTGCAGGCGCCGTTATCATGCATTATGCGGCTAGCACCTCACACGAGGGCTTCGGATGACGTCAACCACTTTCGAAGTAGCTTTGAAAACCTAATGTTTACCGGAACGCGTCGGACGGTGTCCCCATTGTTCACACGCGCCTTATCATCAGTCATGTAGCTTTGATGCTTCTTTTGTGTTTTTAATGAAAACAAGTACTGAGCTGTATGCCCGATTTCAAAGATGATTTACCCTTCATATTTCTTTCATTTTGATAATTTTGCTTTTTTATTTTTTATTTTACATTTTTGTTATATTTCATATTTCTACATGTGTATCTTTAAACATTTTATTTTTATTTCTTCCATTTGGTATTTCTTCAATTTGTTATTTTTTATTATTTTTATATTACGGCTGCTTTCTGATCAATATAATATACAATCTGTATGCTGTTGGGTACTTTTCCACTCCTGGGGTTCATTGCTGACGACGACGACGACATGAAAATTTCCTTGGATATTAGAGGTATACAGCTTCGCTGCAATCTAGCCGAAAATTACTTTTCTCGGTAAAGCGATTTTTGGGCGTAGCTGCTGCGATATGCTTCAGCCAGAGGCGACCGCATACGGAAGACATTCTGCCGAACGGAGATGGCTCTGTGTTAAGAGCGACAAAATACACAAGACTCAAGTCGGGTGGCCTGCGGATATATTGATCGTTATAGTGAAATCTTGCATTATATGAAAAAATTGCATTCATAAACGGTTTCCCGCTGAAAAAATGCTTTTGTCCAGAATTGTTGGGTACGGATGGGCGACGCCAACCTCACATGTACCTCGGATGTTGCCACCGGTCGTGCGATTTCAGGCGTGACCATGCAGCTCACCCGTGATCATGTTGAGAAGCGTCGTTTTCCCAGCCCCATTGTGGCCCAGAAGCACGGTGATCTGGTTGTCGAATATGCGCAGGTTGACGTCATTCACAGCCACCACGCCATCATAGTCCTGCGTAAAATTTACGGCTCACATTTCAAGGTGAACGATTTGGAGTGCCGTACAGTCATATGCCTATTCAATTCACGCGATTAGTGCCGGGTTACTACAGCAGTCTAGCGGTTATCATTTCACTGAGGACAGTTTTCAGCTCCATTGTATAATACAGCGTTGCCAAATATAGCATGCCTTCTTGGGTCGGCTTCATTAATGGCCCAAATCATAGCAACTCGCGATAAATGTCAAGAGACATGAAACATCGCTTGAATCGGGGGTAGCAGATAGGACACATAACCCTATTGACAAAGAAACGGTTTCTGTACTAGCGTGAGTATCGTGAAGGAATTTGGTGCATTTATGAGTCCGTGTCGCGTGAATCGTCTATGCTCAAGTTTTCCTGAAGCCTAGAGTTTCTGGCTAAGACATACGACTCAGCCCTGGTGTTTTACAGCTGAGAATATCCTTGATAGATCCGCGACTTTAATCGTATATTCCTCACATCATCCAAGTAATTTCTGATGAAAAACATGCAATACACTGCAGGATTTTAAACAATTGAACGTCCGCCTTGTTGCTCATTATGTAGGCTGGCACTGTACCTTGCAGGCATGAACAAGGTCGATAGTCACGGGTTGATCCACGGGCTCCTCTTCAAAGTTGTACATTTCATCCGTCCTCCGCGTAGGTGCAGGAACAAATGTCATGCTTGGAACCCAGTAGCTGGCCTAGCGGGGAACGAGCACCTTGCTTTAAATTCCACAGTCACCTTCAACGCTGAACCATTCTAATAATTCTAGTTTGTCAAGCCCTCGTATATCGAATCAGGTTATATCGAACACGGATTATCTCCTTTCAACTTTCGTGTAAAAGTGTAGTAAAGTCGCATTATATCAAACTCCACTTCCGCCGATTGTTCGATATATAGAACGGTGCGTCGCCCATTTGCAAGTGACCCTTCTCCTATAGCGGTGCTCTTAGATCACATTGTGCGTGCGTTGACTGGTCGAATGCACGGCCCTGGGCACCTCAAGGCAGCGCTTGCACTGTGAAACCGCGTGACGAGGTGAACGTGGGGTATGCTTGAGGGTGGCATTCATTTCCTGTATTCATTTTCCTCGCCACACCGCTGTCAGGCCTAAAGCCTAAACTGTGCCTAGTGGCGCCCTCTCGCAGCGTGTTTTGTTTGTTTCGTCGCCGAAGCATTGCAGAAACTACCTGTACCTAAACTGCAATGCACAATTGTTTTATTTACATGCACTGGCAATAAGATCAGATATACTATGATAGGTATAGCAGCTACTTCCAAAGCACTGTCCCCTGCGGCTTGAATGCGAAGCACGTCAGCCCTAGCAACGCCTGGCGAGCGATGCGGTGCCAGCGCTCTGGCGGCCGGCACTTCGCTACAAGAAGCACGTTACTAGAAAGTGTGCAGCGTATTCTTTCTTCTAGGTTACAGATGAGCTTGTCTATTTCATTTTAATAATAGTAATAATAATAATAATTGGTTTTTGGGGAAAGGACATGGCGCAGTATCTGTCTCATATATCGTTGGACACCTGAACCGCGCCGTAAGGGAAGGGATAAAGGACGGAGTGAAAGAAGAAAGGAAGAAAGAGGCGCCGTAGTGGAGGGCTCCGGAATAATTTCGACCACCTGGGGATCTTTAACGTGCACTGACATCGCACAGCACACGGGCGCTTTAGCGTTTTTCCTCCATAGAATGCAGACGCCGCAGTCGGGTTCGAACCCGGGAACTCCGGATCAGTAGTCGAGCGTGGGTCTATTGCCATTTTCTACATATCGACTTAACGATATATCGAACTATTTCGAGAGTATCTTCGATTTCGAAATATCCGGGTTCGACAACAGTTCGCATAAACTGTTCAATATATTGAAAACCTTCGAGATTCCGCTCCATTGCGATATATCAGAGTTCGGCGGTAGTTGGTTCATGTTGCTTGAAAACAGCTAAAAAAAACTGAACGCACAAAATGAACACAAATGATGAGAGGCGCGTAATTTGTTTCTTTAGTGGGATCGGCATTAAGTTCGTTGGCAAATCTTCAGATCGCGTTCGCTAAGCCCTGAGCTCGCACCGGTAACTATTCTGTGCAAGCCCAGGACAAAATTAAATTCCAGGCTTTGCCCCTCATCGGGAGATTACATCACTTCCATCAACATGTTCACAATAGTATCTTACGATATTTTACAGTTTCCTCACTATTATTGCAAAGAATGCAAGTCATTCGCTTTCTATGTCAATAACTAATCGGTGCGAGCACAGGACAGACTTTAAAACCAAGCTTTTGCTACGCATCAGAAGCTTAGACCAATCTCATCAGTATGTTCATAACAGTGTCAAGATATTCCACAGTTTTCTCACAACTAGCATAGATGTCCAAGGAAGCTGCACTTTATCTGACTAAGGCACAGAGCACAGTTATGATGAGAGCTCACCTTGAAGGGATAAAGAAAGGACTTTGATAGCCCCGGCCCCATGCAAAGCACGTTGTCCAGGTACCAAATGACGATTCCCAAGAAGCAGTCGAACGTGAAGCCGATGAAGACGATCTCGGCGAGCGTCACGTTGTCCGGGGTCGCGGCGCGGTCGTAAAAGTTGGCCCAATTTGCTCCGTGCTCGACTGCACGTAGCCAGAGACATGCAGGAGTGGGGTTCTTTGATTCTTAATACAAACAACGAATTTGTAGTCAGCGCGAGTAGCTTCAATTTCAGTTTCAATTCATTTTATTTCATTTATTTAACCGCATACATACATGGTTGGAGCCCTTGGTCAAAAAGCTGCTCGGGGCAGCTTGACGAGGCCCAAGAGACCATAACAAAGTAGAGCAGTGCAAATACATAATTGCAATATGACAAAAACAACATTGTATGCAATATTATATTCAAGGAAAACACGACTGGTGTATACAATATAAAAACTGACTCGGTATAGAAGTAGTATCAATTCAATGTTTTCGGCGAACTGTTCACTATACAGTATTAACATATCACATGTTCAAAACCGAACTATCGTAGGCGACAGTCATACAATGGACGTCAGTATTGCATAAAAAGCACAGTGACCGAATGAGAAGGTCTCAGATTATAATGATTGCTTCTGAGCCTTGCACACGGGTTGGCAGAGGACTTTCGGCGCTTTAGTTCTTGGGAGGTTGACAACAAGCTTTGTTCCACTAGGGTTCAAACGATGCCGTTAGAGCCTCTATATATACGGCCGAACGGTGAAGGCATTAGCCGTGACACCAGTGGACGAAGACGCCGCATTCAAGAATGAGACACAACCTCGCTAAGGCAGAGGAACAGCTGAAAAAAACTTCAGATTTTGCCGGAAATCCTCCATAAAGCCGCTCTGAGAAAATCCAATGTCAAGCGCTCATTGCGCACGGCTTTCTTTTCGGCGCTCGATAGCACCTAACATCAAACACGTACGGCAGTGCTACACTCAAAACAAAAGGAGTAAAAGGGGTGTAAAACTGTCCTCTAGCGCACACCCTTTTAGAAAGGGTGTGCGCTACCCTTTTAGAAAGGGTGTGATCTAGGGGACAGCTTACTCCCTTTTTACTCCCATATAGGTGTATTTGTGTTTAGAGTGTACATGCGCTATTTATCGGTCTAGCGAGTGTCAGTGATTAACAGTGAGCTTTCCGCTCGTGTGCTACACGCGACGCCTCACCGAATTTCTCGAAGCGCTCGAGCACCCGGAAGCTCCAGTGCAGACTCATGCCCGGGAAGATGGCGGTGAGCAGCTTGTGCTCGCGGGCGATGTAGTAGTAGCCCTGCCCGCCGGCGTGCTCCAGAAACAGGAACGGCATCACGCAGCTGAACGTCCAGTAGAGCATGGCCCCAGCCACAGCAGAGTGGGCTGCGAAACAGCGGCAGTTGCATGCACTGCTGTTACAGCAGTCAGCCTACTAGTGTGATAGAGTAAATGCTAAGGCTTTCATTGGGCTAGTTGGTTGTATCAGTGAAACATGTTGACTAGCGCAAACACAGGCAGGGACCAAAGTAAGAGTAAGAGACAGGACACACGCTAGTGTCCTGTCTCAGGACTAGCGTTTGTACTGTCTCTTACTCTTGCTTTGGTCCCTGTCTGTGTTTGCGCTAGTCAACATGTTTCAGTGTGATACAGCCGCCGCTGTGGCTTAGCGGTTGTAGTGCTCAGATGCTGACACGTAACACGCGGATTCGATCCCGGCCGCGGCGGTCGCATTTCGATGGAGGCAAAATGCCAGAGGCCCGCATACTGTGCGATGTCAGTGCACGTTAAAGAACCCCAGGTGGCCCCAGGAATATTAACCCCTCCGCTACGGCGTTCCTTATAGCCCAAGTCTCTTCGGGACGTTAAACCTCATAAAACGATTAATGCGAAAAGATTAAAACCACCATCGACGGAAAAAAAAATAAAGCGGTGACCTGGCGGCACTCTTCAGCTTATTCAATCAAGTGAATTAATATTTAGTCAATTTAACTTGCTTTGCGGAACTGTTAGTTTAAGGAAAGCGAACTTGCTTTGTTCCGTCTGCCTGCAACTTTGTTGAACAAAGAGAAATTGCAACTACTGCAAATTTTCGCGTAGATCATTGCATTGCGTCCTAGCTACTGTTGCTAATGGTGTTTAAAATAGGTGGAGAATTTCAAAGGATGCGGGTAGCCTCGTTGTCGAGATCAGAGTGGTGTAAGACGATCACTGTTGAATGCTATGAAGGCGTGCACAACGGAAGGCGGATTATTCAGCCTTCGCCGTCGTAATTACAAAAATAGCATGCAGCATTGCCGTGCTTTTTCGCCTCCCTGTAGTACAGCTGCATTTCGCCTGTGCACGTTGTTTTTAAGCATGCTCTGGGTGCAACGCCTAACAGGTGCAATTCAAGGTTCCACGTGGAGTACTTTTTTTTTTCTTCCCCCATAGCGAGAGTGAAATTTTCTTACAATACCGCAGGTTGAGTAAAACAAGTCTTCACGCTTTCTGCGTGTCGCAAAACAGGAGAAGGTAGAACAAAAGTGATGCATTTTATCTCACAAGCTTGCAGTCGAGTGGAAGTTACGAGCTTGAGGTGATGGTACACGCACATGCACGCACGCACACACGCACACACACAATATGCGTGCGGTCAGCAAGTGAGCAGTCCAGTATAGGATGCTAATGAAAGTCGTGGCCTCACGCAGCTGCACCTGCGGTTTTAAGAGAAAAACTTGCGAGATCAAGCGCAGGGCTCAGGAAAAACTGGCAGACAAAGCGTATTGTACAGCATTGCAAAGGAAGGATACTGGTTGTGCTGCGGATAAAAGTACGTTTGGACCACTTGGTCACCTTATCAAAGCTCAAGACTAATAATAATAATAATTGGTTTTTGGGGAAAGGAAATGGCGCAGTATCTGTCTCACATATCGGCGGACACCTGAACCGCGCCGTAAGGAAAGGGTAAAGGAGGGAGTAAAAGAAGAAAGGAAGAAAGAGGTGCCGTAGTGGAGGGCTCCGGTATAATTTCGACCACCTGGGGATCTTTAACGCGCACTGACATCGCACAGCACACGGGCGCCTTAGCGTTTTGCCTCCATAAAACGCAGCCGCCGCGGTCGGGTTCGAACCCTGGAACTCCGGATCAGTAGTCGAGCGCCCTAACTACTGAGCCACCGCGGCGGGTAAAAAAGCTCAAGACTTCGAGGTGCGTTCTCAAGATAATAATTCTCTATGCATGAGTGAACTAATATAGTCAGTGTCTTTAGGTTTTGTATGCTTGAAATTTTTAGTGAGCGAGCAGTTCATCTGCTCGTGAAAAATAAGTTGCCGAATGCGGTCCGCAGATGTGCAGAAGAACTTGCTACACACGCCACTGCATGAAATAAATAACTTGGCTTCGGCAGCCCTCGCTTGAAGCGACAAACAAGACTAATACCCCTGTCACACGGGCACCACAAAGGCCTTTGAGAATCGGGTCCTTGTATCCAAAGGCGTAAGGAGTTCCGCTACGCGGCGCAAATGTTGCGCCTTTGCCTCTAAGGGCCTTGGAGGCAAAGGCGCCCGTCCGAGACCTTTGGAGCCCAAAGGCGCGGCCTTCGAGAACCTGCGATCGCAGTGCCATCCAACGTCAAAAAGTAAAAGCGACAAAAAAAGTAGATGCAGCCAACAATGTTTCAAAACATCTTTTTTTTAAATGAAAGGTGTGTCTGGCTTTGCTTTTTGTGCGGGTGTTTATATTTTATGTCCAGACTTCAAGGCAGTAAAAGTGCCACGCAAGGCAGTAAATGTTAGCACTCTCACTTCGGCGACCTCAAGCACAGCAGCGGGTTCTAAGCCTCGACGACCGTTACTCCTTTGTGCTGCACCGTGTAGCCGCGTCGCTGCTCCTTTAAGCTGTCGCTCCTTTGGTGAAAAGAGGCGCCTTTGCTGGAAGGGCCTTCGAGGAATGCCGTGTGGCAGTGGTATATAACACGCAGTGCGTGCCACTCACGATTGGCGAAGAACAGCGAGAGGCACATGGCGTGCACCATGCACTGGCTGCAGAAGAACATGAGTATGACGAAGAGGAGCGCGGGGTCGCTGAACTGGACGAAGGCCCTGCCCTCTTCGTTGCGCTTGACGCACAAGAAGAGCAGCATGAGCGTCACGATGATCAGGTGCATGAAGAAGGCGCTGAGGTAGTGGCTCACCCAGTACACCCAGTCGTTGACGCCCGCCACGCGCAGCATCTCCTTGATGCCTGCATGCGCAGAACACACGTAGACGGCACGATGCGCAATATATTAAAAGAAATTACTGGGGTTATTCAACGTGGCTTGTAACTAGCTGTAAGAGCGAAAGCTCTGTTAAGCGTGGTGAGAGACGGTTCGCTTGGTTTGAATCAAAGGCTTCATCATCTTCTTGCTGTGGCTTGAGTAAGGTGAAGACTGTTTCATGGCGTGTAAAGTAATTGCATGCAATTAGTACTTGGGTTACTGTGAGGTTAGAACTAGGTGGTACGTGATGCCCACTGTCTCAAACCAAATGTCAAGGTTAAGTATTCAGTGGTCATAGCCATGTTATCATGTAGTCATACCACCATAGCTTAATTGGGCCATACCGCCATGCAGTTAGCTTGGGTTTGACCTTGTGAGGCATTGAAGGTTATTGTCGATGTGGTGACCACTGTCTCAAATCAAAGGTGAAGGGACAAGGTCAGGTTCAAAGGTCAGGTGCCCAACGGTCATAGTCATATGATCGAGTGGTCATACTACCATAGCTTGGGCCATAGCGCCACGCAGTTAGGTTCCGTCTGACCTTGTGAGGCACTGAAGGTCATTGCCGATGCAGTGCCCACAGCTTCAAATCAAATCTCAAGCACAAAGGTGAAGGTAGCAGTGGTCATAGTCGTGATCACGTGGTCATACTACCATAGCTTGGGCCGTACCACCACGCAGTTCGGTTTGACCTTTTTAGGCATCGAAGGTCATTGTCGATGTGGTGCCCACTGTCTCAAATCAAATGTCAGGTTCAAAACTCAGGTACCCAATGGTCATAGTCATATGATCGCGCGGTCCTACTACCACAGCTCGGACCATACCACCATGCAGTTAAGTTCGGTTTGACCTTGTGAGAGATTGAAGGTCATTGTCGATGTGGTGCCCACTGTCTCAAATCAAATGTCAGGTTCAAAGATTAGGTACCCAATGGTCATAGTCATATGATCGCGTGGTCATACTGCCAAGCTCGGGCCATACCACCATGCAGTTATATACGGTTTGACCTTGTGAGGCATTGAAGGTCGTTGTCTCATCCACATCGAAATCGGAAGTTGTACCCCGAGGAGTAGAGCTGGCGAAAATAACGAAGCGTGTCAAGATGGAAGGACGTTTCGACTTCCACACGGAAGTCTTGTTCACTGATCTTATTTTCGCCAATGTATTCACCCGACCAGACGAGATTTCGTCGAACCTTAGATTTCATCATGCTACGACGGTCGTATGGCCAGAATTTCATCACTCAAGTGAGATCAGTGAACAAGACTTCCGTGTGGAAGTCGAAACGTCCTTCCATCTTGACAACACCTTTTGGTCGGCGCTTCGTTATTTTCGCCAATGTATTCACCCGACCAGACGAGATTTCGTCGAACCTTAGATTTCATCGAGGAGTAGAGCTCTCGGTCTAAAAAAGCTGTTATCTACACCCTTAAATGGTTTGGTTTGGTGTGGTTTGGTAACGAAAAATGGCTGAAGTATAACCGTAACCACTTAAGGCTGAGTCCGTCTCACCGGTGGCCTTCTCGTCGGTCAGCTTGGCCACGAACAGCGAGAAGGGGATGAGCATGCCGATGCAGAAGCGGGTGAGGACAAGGGCGTAGTTCTTCTGGTCGTGGTGCTCGATGTACGGGGGAAAGGGGAACCTCTGCAGCCGCACTTTCTCCAGGGGGTGCGGGTAGCGAAAGCGCTCGGCCTGCAGCTCCAGGTGGCGCTGCTGCAGCGCCCCCATGATGGGCAGCAGGGTGTGCATCTCGGGAAAGCGCTCCTCCGCCACGGGCCCCTCGGGCTGAGAGATGAGGCGCTGCCTGAAGTTCACCTGGGAGGAGGAACACCGCAAGCACATTTCGAGGGGAATAGAGGAACAGCTGTTCAGTGGAACGCTTGCCTGCGCAAGCACGCTGTATTTTTTAAAAAGTGCGCTATTACTTATACTGGTCATCCCCCGAATTTAGCCGTTGGGGGTTTGTATGTCTAAAGCATGCTCTGTGGTGGGCTGCCCACCTGCCCACAAGGTTTTTGGCAACCTGCTCAGATGTATCTATAAGTATATATTGAGAACAAACAATGCAAAACAATGGCCATTGAGCGCTAGCCCACTTAATTTGGATTTGGCCTAACTACGCAACTGGACCATTATTTTCTTTTCATATCTTCTTGCCTACATAAGGTGGGTGTTCATAATGTTTCGACGGTTAACTCAACTCTAGCGACACTGCGATGACTGCGGAAAGGAGCCAGAAAATTTTCGGTTAAGGTTTTAACGCCAGAAACTACTTCAATACAGAATGGCAGGTTTTCCTCTTAGTATTATGTTTATACTAAACTTTTCGGACACAAGCGTCTTTGAATTGAGATCCACGATTTTTTTTTTTACGATTAATTCCAAAGCACGCGTTTTGTATCACTCTATGGCTTTTCCATTTTTTTTAAAAATAAGTGCTATACTAACCCTTCCCACTTGCAGGCGTCACCACGAAGTGTTATCGGTGTACCGTGCAAACTGTCCTGCATAGTTACGGAATTATGGCGCGGGTCGAAAAGTTTAAAAATGGCTACAACAACAAAATGGCTACAAAACTATCTCTGACTTGCACAACTAACTTTTAGGAGTAAAGCTGGGTCTTGATGCGATACCAAAGACATTAATTTACGGACATTCGGCACCAAAGAAGCTCAGCTATGACTTTTCTGTGCCACCTTTTTTAGCATCTTAAGAACAAACTAAGAAGTGCTTCTAATAAATCTGGAGCGAAGAAGCAAGTGTTTCAGTACTTATTGTGAGCAGCAAGCCGCTCTCCAGGAATTACAGGTTCGCCAGGAATATTTCGGTGCGCGCTGACTGCAGCTAAGCCACCGTGGCAACAACAAAGCCTGGAGGGGACGCCTAACCTCCGTTTTAAGGGTATGACGCGGTAGTGTTAGTGGGGTAATGTCCATATATGCGGAATTGGTCACTTTCTACTTAACATTCGTATATCCCTGGGAGTCCCCATACCCCTCCTGGCGCAGTGGTGCAGCGGTTAAGCGATGCGCCACTGCCCTGCGAAGGCCACCTAGGTTGCTTCCGCGGGGTTCTTACGTGATAGGGTATACAGCTTATTCGGTCGAAAAGCCGTCGGCGTAGTGGTAGTCTGCACCACGTGCCGGAAATAATCGAGGACTGCGTAAAAAAATCTCATCATGGTAATTTGAGGTTTTAGTGATTGATGACTGATCGGTGTATGATAGGCGGTGACGAGTTAACGAAGTCATAGTAATTAATTGATTAATCAAAGGAACGAACAAATGAAAAAATGGAAAAAGGCGGGTTCAAAGGTTCCAGAAATATTCGCTCATAAAGAAACGCCAATGCTTGATGATGGTAATTAAGAAAATTTAAGTGTTTGATTGATCAACTGAGCCGCCGCGGTGGCTCAGTGGTTATGGCGCTCGGCTGCTGACCGGAAAGACGAGGGTTCGATCCCGGCCGCGGCGGTCGAATTTCGATGGAGGCGAGATTCCAGAGGCCCGTGTACTGTGCGATATAGGTGCACGTTAAATAACCCCAGGCTGTCGAAATTTCCGGAGTCCTTCACTACGGCGTCCCTCATAGCCTGAGTCGCTTTGGGACGTTAAACCTCCATAAACCATGATCAATTATTTCATTTAAACGATTTTTAAAATATTGAAAATGCGTTAAAAGGTGTCGAATACAAAAAAAAATGAAGAGCCTAACCCACTACGCTGTCGCGTCATACCTTTAAGGTGGAGCTTAAGTGTCATCTCCAATTTTTTGCGGATTTTTCACTCATGATTAGCGATGGAAACGTCGACAACAGACGCCGAATATGCATGCAGGTGCTGCGCACGGCACCGTGTCGTATACCTGCACGTCGAAGGGTAGGCTTCCGGCGAAAAACGAGACGTGAAGGCTGACGGGCTGCGCGTCGGTGTCGTTGACCCCGACGTTGGTGTAGAACAGGGCCACAGAGCGCGCGGGTTTGGTGCCGTTGGCGGAGTGGCGGATGATCTCGGCTTGGATCTGCGAGAGCTGCTTTAACGTGGGCACCTCCACGACTTTGGTCACGCGCAACGTGCTGAACGTCTCGTGCGTGAGTCGGCTGAGGTACTTGTTCCTTGGGGGGAAGTAGTACACCTGCGACCACGCAAGCACCAAAAGGTTCGGATCCAGAGAGGCATCATCATCCGCCTGACTACACCCACTGCAGGGCAAAGGCCTCTCCCATGTCTCTCCAATTAACCCCGGCCTTTGCCAGCTGCGCCCACCATATGCCTGCAAACTTCTTAATCTCATCCGCCCACCTAACCTTCTGCCGGCCCCTGCTACGCTTGCCTGCTCTTGGAATCCACTACGTTACCCTTAAGAACCAGCGGTTATCTTGCCTTCGCATTGCATGCCCTGCCCAAGCCGATTTATTCCTCTTGATTCCGACTAGGATGTCTTTAACCCGCGTTTGTTCCCTCACCCACTCTGCCCGCTTCCGGTCTCTTAACGTTACACCTATCATTTTTCTTTCAATGGCTCGCTGCGTTGTCCTTCACTTAAGCCGAACACTTTTCGTTAGCCCCCACGTTTCTGCCCCGTAGGTGAGTACCGGTAAGATACAGCTGTTGTACACTTTTCTCTTGAGGGGAATTGGTGAACTGCCATTCATGACCTGAGAGAACCTGCCATATGGGCTCCACCCCATTCTTATCCTTCTAGTTATTTCCCTCTCATGATCCGGATCCACTGTCACTACCTGCCCTAAGGACGTATTCCTTTGCCACTTCCAGCACCTCGTTGCCAATTGTGAACTGCGGTTCCCTTGCTATACTGTTGAACATTACTTTGGTTTTCTTAATATGCAACGTGTCTTATTGCGCCCATCTGAGTCTAAACTTGGCCCGAAACTGAAAGCTCCTCTCAACGTGCAGCCTTTGCCAAAAGTAGCCAGGCTGCATGGTTTGCTCCCCCTCATATAGTGGAGCCCCTACGGCTTCCCTAAAAACCAAAAGGTATCGGAAGGCGAGGAAAAGGGTTCTCCTTACCTCACAGTCAATTATAGCTTGACGGGTGCAATAAGTGCCCCGCTATACAACTGAGAAGAAAACAGGGCAGTCTGTTTACTTTTGGCAAAGACATGACCGATACCGGCATATAATATGTCAATCCTTATTAACCACTACTCCGTTTCACAGACCTCATTGATAGGGGGGAGGGGGCAGGGTGTTGCTCGAACCAGTGACGAAAAAGAGAAGCAATAAACATTGAACTCAACCGCAATAAAGCCATAAGGAATATTCCGGCCCGAAATAATTCATTTTTTCATCCAATGGCGTCCCCGTTTATAGTTGCTGACAGCAAATATGGGCAACAGAATGATTGGGCAACAGCAGACATGGAGATTGATAGTCCTTGTTGTCGGAGTCTGTGTACTACTGATTGGCGTGAAATCAACCAGGGCCCCGATAAATGCTACGAAAATGCTAGTCCGGTTTAATTCTCACTGGCTTTTTGTCAATTTTTTTTCATCTAACGATGTCCCCATGCTGACAACCGACATGGGCAACAGAATGACCGTGCAACAGCTGTTATTCACGTTGAGAGTCGTTGTCGGAATCTGTTGACTACTGATCGGTGCGAAATCAACCAAGGACAGGACCCCATAGATTCCACGGAAATGCTAATCCAGTTTGATTTTCACTGTTTTTTTTTTTTTGTCTATGACTCCCTCAAGCCGTGCCACGCTCAGCGACAACGAAATTTAGTGTCGCTGCAGCACGTCACTAAACAGCGAGGGGTGTGTACCTGTCGGATGGTGGCCAGGTCAGGCTGCGTGTTCCAGTAGGCGTTCGTGTGGATGGGCAAATAGAAGGTGGGGCCCCGCCGAATCAGGGGCTCCCTGACCACCGAGTTCTCCTGGATGCCCAGCAGCAGAGCCGTGATGAGGGCGATCTCCAGCAGAGTGGTGAAGTAGTGGCGACACAGCCGCTTCACGTACACGTTCTTCCAGAGGATGACGTAAAGCTGCTTGAAGGAGAGGAACGCGTTGCTGACACTGGCGCGGGCTACGTCCACGGCCTCGCTGCCTGGAAGGAGGAAAACAGAGACATCGGCATGGCACTCAGCACTGCAGGAGCTGCACGGAACTATCGATCACAAGTTCACCCACATGCACACGCACACACTAACGTCAACAGGCACGGCTGCTGCAACGTACTTAGGTAGCATATTTGAAATGAATGAAGTATGAGTGTAATTTAACTGCGCAGTATTTTTTTTTAGGCAAGCATAATAGCCAGAAAATGTCATAGCCACCTGTCTCTCTCTCTCTGTCTATGTTTGACGAAATACTCCCGAATAAACAGGGAGCTTTAGGAGAGAGCTGGTAAAATATTCTCGCAGCTTATAACCCTAATACTACGAGGTGGGGTGCCTAAAGGTTTAAAAATAAATGTTCCGTATGCATTACGACGGCGTGATAAAGATCGAAGAGGAATCGAAGGATTGCAATATGCGGCCAAATAAAACTAGCGTTGTCATCTCTGCCGTCAGTTTTTGAAAAACCGTGGCCAAAATTAAACTTGAGCTGCCCGAAATAGTTGCTACAAACGAAAAATGCAGGTGCACGTCTGGAAAAAAAAATCTTGAGTGATGCATGGAACAGCGCTTGGGGATATCGACAATCATTTCATTTCCAACTCGCTCAGAATTGCATCGATAGCAACGCTGCACAGTAATGCATTGTAAAAGAATCAATTATTCTTGAAAATAACTATTTTAAATACATTATGTTCATGAAAACGCTACCTAAAGCAAGAAGTAAGGAATTGGAGTTCACGAAGGGAAATATCGTCCCAACACAGATCTTTTCGAAGCTAGAATCAGCGCTGAAACATATCGATGAGCAGATTAAGGAAGAGAATTGTTAAGTCCAAGGCGCAATGAACAAAATTAGGCCTCGTCTTCCCACAGCTCGACCTATCATGAACAAATAACAATTACCTTTGAAGTTCACATCGTTGGGACAATGAGCAAATGCAGCGGCACGCTCTCAACGAAGCCTCTCAACGAAGAGGCTTCGCGATTTCATCCTAATCTAGTTCCACGTTCTCGGCATGTACTAAAGCTCCTTCGCCCGTCCCTCAGAAGCCCCTTAGAAGCAGGTCTCCGGACGCTTATCCTTAGAGTGCTAAGGCCCTGACCAGCTGGGCAGCCTATGCCTGCCTAAGGAACAGGCGAGTGGCTTACCTGTGTCCATAGCAGACACGCCGGAGAGGTAGCTGCTGACAGGGCTGGGAAGAGCGTCGAGGCAGGCAGTGCGCGCTTATGCAGTCTTGTGTGTCCGAACACCGCGTGCAGAGTGAGCGTGCAGTCGATGCTCGAGGCAACGAGCGCGGCGGGTTCTTCTTTTGCTTCTGTGAAAAGGGCCTTATACGCTCTCTTGAACCGCTCCCTGGGATCCCTTGTTCCACGCAGTGTCAAGGGAGTGGTTTTCACCTGGCCCACAGGGCACTCCGGTGTTTCCTGAAACGGTCGAGGTGGCTTAATGCTTGGCCAAATCGGCTCTCAGTGCACCCGTTACATATGGCGTCCATAAATTCATCCTCCTGGCAATGTCCCATTTTGGACGCTATCCAAGTAGCACAGGTGGGAGGGCCCTCGTGGGTATCACATGGGCAAGTGGAGCTGGGGCTACCTTTACAGCACCTACGTCGCCCCCTGTGGGAAATAAGTGGACCAGCCAGAATTGGGCTTATCACTGTTGATTCCGCATGGGCTCCATATCGGTGCCCGCTATGGCCGCTATACTGGCCGCTATACTGGCACATTAATGATCGAAAGTATAGGTATCAGTTGAGGCGGCACGCACCCTCTGTTGCTATGCGATACAGTGTGGTCACGTGGTGACTGTTTTGGTCAATTTGACCTTCATTGCAGAGAGACGCGTCCTTGCAAAACGTAAGTAGTAAGAGCTCACGCTCTTAGAAAGCTGGCTGACGATTACGGTTCTCGGTACCGCTCAGCTGCTCCGGTATTTCAACCGTAGGCGACTGCAGACGGAACACGTAGTGCCGAACGGAGATGGACATGGATTTAGGCTTCGTAAGTGCGCACTGCAAACATTTGCAAATGACATTACAGCTTTAGTCACATGATAACAACGCAGGCAAGATGTAAGCTCAGGAAAATGTCATTCGTCGGAAATGACATTACAACCGCCGCCTGACAGGGGCTATTGCAGTTGCTAAGAACTCAGTGGGTTCTGTAGCCCAATTCAATGCCTTGTTGTTGTTGTTGTTGTTGTTGTTGTTGTTGTTGTTGTTGTTGTTGTTGTTGTTGTTGTTGTTGTTGTTGTTGTTGTTGTTGTTGTTGTTGTTGTTGTTGTTGTTGTTGTTGTTGTTGTTGTTGTTGTTGTTGTTGTTGTTGTTGTTGTTGTTGTTGTTGTTGTTGTTGTTGTTGTTGTTGTTGTTGTTTCAAATACGATGGCACATGCCCACGGTGGGGGATTGGCCAGGGTTTGGTGCAGATCCAAACAGGAAAAATCTCATACAGGTTTATCTCAAGCGGCTCATAGATAGAGAGGACTCTGAGAGAAAAAGAATATCACGAATTTTGAGAGAGCTTGAGGTAATCGGAATAAAAATCGAGGAAACAAAGCGGTGCGAGTAGAATATCTAAATTTTAAGAATTAATCAGAAAGATCATAATTTTTAGAGGAAAGTAAAGGCATCGAGAAGTGAACACAAAAATCTCCCGGTTTCAATGATATACCAGTGAAGAAGCCGACACACCTGCCTAATGGCATGCCCTTTGACGGTTACACTGGATGAGAGGAGGACGGGAAGAGTAAACGGCAGCCCCAATTGAGCGAGAGGATTTTGCAAAAACTGAATTCTCTGCCGTGCAAACCGCCGGCAGGAGAGGATGAAATGATCTATCGTTTCAACGTCCCCGCATGACGCACATGGATTCGACGGCGTGAACCCAGCCTTATTCGCCGTCTCCCCCTTTTTCTTCTTCCTCAGATTCCTTAAATTTCGAGGAAATGATAACCAAGTGCGCGTAGCTGTTCACGTAACAGACCTCATTACGCACTATTAGCTCTTACGCTACACCATTTAACGCAAAACGTCACACATCACTGTTTGTGTAAAAAGGCCGCGAACGTGATGAGGACGATTATGCACGGGGTAACTAACACGGCGCGGCAAAATGCAGCGGGAAACGGCCGGCACAGCTACCCGTCAACATTATAAAGTCAACAAGGCGTTCATGCAGACGATTGGGGGGGGGGGGGGAGTGGCGAGAGACTAACGAAACACGCCAAAGGCGGTAGCACATTAATCAAGCCGTCGACGAGTGTGTACGGCCCCTGCAGCGTTGTTAAAAAAAACAAGCAGAAAATTTCTGGAATCGCGCCAAGGCGCAGCTCGCGTCAAGCTGCGTCTCCCTCCCCCTGACTTCTTGAGAGGTCTCGAACCATCTCGCAACGTAGATCCGCGCGCGTCGCTTCTCCAAGGTCACGGGGAGAGGAGGACCGTGGCGGGGACCTGAGACGCCCTAGCGGGAGCCCGAGCCTTCGAGCGTTCTCCAGAGCAGTCTTTTCCTTCTTTTTCCTTTCTTTTTGCGGTCACCGCCGCGTGACTTGCTTTCCGGCTACCGCTTTCCTCCTTGCGCTCCCTTGGCTATACCGACGTCTTTCCTCCTCCTCTGCACTCTACGTTCGCTCAGTTACGCCGAGGCCGGCGCCGATGCATGCCGCTCAGTGCAGGAACGGGCTCTAAAGAGCAGCGCTCTAAAATGTAATGCACGATAATGCGTTCAATCACATCAGTTCCGTATTATTCTACGAACATTCGTGCCCAGGTCATTACGGCGTGATTTGAATTTTTTTTCTCTAAGTCGCCATCCTCAATTGCTCATCCTGCTGCATATGTTGTCAGACAAATGCTACACTTTGTCAGTCTAGCCCGCCTGCCTGGCAAATCATGCTATTTCCACTTTTACGAAGTGTATGTGTTTAAGAGCCAATTTATTCGAGAATAGTGCTAGTATCTCTAAGCAAGAACTTAGTTTAATGACATCAGGGAGTGCATATTTTTTTGCGTTATCAAATAACATTAGCAAATGCAATATAAGCTGTGAAGTGGCGCACTGAAAACTGCAGCTCCTTCGCATACGAGGCACCTTTGAGCGTACATGGCGAAGATGCGTTTTGCAGTGTCTACGCTTGCTGTATGCTTAATTCTCGGCAGGACATCGGCACAACGTAAGAATATTCTTCCCTTCGTAATAAAAGTGGTGTCATCGCCGGATGTAATATTCTAGAAATTCTAATATTCTAGTAATATTCTAATATTCTAGTAGAAAGAAAATGCAGAGTGGATGCCGTAACGTGTAGTAATATTTTATTGCAGTTTTTTCTCGAATGTAAATAGTTGATCCGGTGAATAAAAGAGAGTCCAAAGAAAAACGCTGTAGTTGAGGAAAGGAAACAAGTGAAGTCATGGTTATGTCGCAAAAATGGAAAATTTCACGTGTTAGCAATATGCCTTGGCGTAAAGTTGTCCTGTTTGTATTTTCTGCCCGGAAGAAGTTTTCAGAACTTCTTGGCCTCGTAAGCGAGTCAAAGAATCGGAAGCGGCCAAATCAATACGAGCTACAGGGAGAAATTTGTTCTACATAAAAAGGCGTGAAGTTTAGACTTGCGGTATCCTTGTAGGTAGCTCTACTCGGGCCAGGCTGGAATTTGTGTGAGTGTCGGTGTTCATAGGGATCCGCCTTACCACACTTTGAAGTAAAATGTCGCAAATGTGTCTGCGGGCCTCTTTTTGAAGAAACAGCCGTCTAATAAACGAAACACCGAGGCCGAATGTCACTGAAATATCCGAGACGTTAACAAACCTGAGGGAGGTTTTTTATTGAAGTCAACCTTTAGCCAACCGGAACCCCTTTCTGGTTAACATCCCTGCCTTTCCCTCCTCCTCTTTATCTATCTATCTATCTATCTATCTATCTATCTATCAACCTTCAGTCCGACTCTGTGATAAATAACCTGCGTCTCACGGCATGAGCACAGTCTGGACTTGAGCAATTTGGTAATAGCTAAACATGTCGAAAAATAGCGCGTAGAAACAGGACAAAAAGGAGACATGACACACTGGACTGGGGCCGCCGTGTGTCGTGTCTTTCTTGTCCTGTGTCTACGCGCTGCTTTTAGTCATGTTTACACAGCCGGGCAGCAGGCTGAATGAGTGCCTTTTTTTACTTTTTTACTTAATTTTCCTTGACTTCCGTCCTCCGTACGTGCATCCTATCTTTATCGAGGAAAAGCCCCGCATTTTTTTCTAGTATTTTCTTTTTTCCTTGTGTCTATTTCTGCTCTTTTCACTCTGACTTCTTGATATATTTTGTATACAGTCAATTGGTTTATATGTACGAATTCTCCAAATAAGCGTTTAGTAGCGAAAAAGCGCCCGTGTTGATTCGTCCCTCTTCGTACGTGCTCAAGTTTCGTTATTGTTCGTTATTGTAGCGCTGTAGTTCCTGAATGCTGCAGTTTTCATTCGGTTGTCATAATTGACAAAACTTAATAAAATTTGGCCATGCGATGAATTTTTTTATGCCAATAAAAGAACGAAACGCGGCACGCACTATCTGCTAGTAGCCAGGCGTGCGAGTTATGCAGAATTTCTGAAATTTAGTATGGCTGGTCTTTCTGTCAACACTGTGCATTCCCACTGCAGAAACCTAGCAGGAACTCAATTTACAGTCGCTGCGTTCCTATCAAAAATAATGCGCTGTCTGTGACAGGTTAAATTAACAAATAGTATGAGATGCAAATAAACGCACATGCAGGGTCAGAATCTTGGGTATTGGTGTACCCGCCGCGGTGGCTCAGTGGTTATGGCGCTCGGCTACTGATCCGGAGTACCCGGGTTCGAACCCGACCGCGGCGGCCGCGTTTCGATGGAGGCGAAACGCAAAGGCGCCCGTGTGCGGTTCAGGTGACCAACGATATATGAGACAGATACTGCGCCATTTCCATTCCACCAAAAACCAATTATTATTATTATTATTATTATTATTATTATTATTATTATTATTATTATTGGCGTGGCTTTTTGGGCTTGTTGGTACATAGTTCCAATACACTGTAGCGCAGCAAAAGACGAGGACACAAGAGACGAGAGACGAACACCACGAGCGCTCGTGGTGTTCGTCTCTCGTCTCTTGTGTCCTCGTCTTTTGCTGCGCTACACAGTGTATTGGAATTATTGGCGGTCGTTTGGCTTCCCCTTGTGCTCTAAGCGAAGCAACTGACTGCTGGCTTTGTCCTTTTTATACTCGACTTAACTGTCTGTTTGGCGCTGATTGAGATTCTGGACCCAATTCGCCAATACGGGATACATAATATATTTAAAATTTTTCGCAGGATTTCGAAAGTATATATTGCAGCGTTGGCCGTGCATTTTCAGTCATTACTAAACAGAAATGTCATCGGAGGTATCTACAGCATTAGGGGCTGTGTTTTTTGCACTTGGCGTAACGTTCAGCCCTGCTCTCTTCATCCTAATCGTCTCTAAGAACACCAAAGGACATCTAGCTTTAGCGACGTAATGTTATAGCTTTTGTGATAGGCACTAGTAGTAAACGTTCTTTTGGTTGTTGTATCATTGCAGCAGTCAACTTGTAATGTGCATTTCGTTTTTCTATCGTAAAAACTGCTTTCCTCGCTCAAAAAAAATGCAATGTCTAGATCATCATCTATAAAATTTTTCAACGTGGAGTGCTACAATAAAGTGCGACTGCGTGGACAGTAACCGATTGTTTGGGCTGGCCCCCACAGCCTCATCTCGCCAACGCTACCCTGTACCGAAGCTTCAGGTTTTCAATGCACCAGTGCCAGGCATAGATAGCTTCCGAATTTAATGAAAATAGTAGCTTTTTATTGGCAACAAGTACTGCATTCGTCACATTTCCAGGAACAAGCCGTCTTGCTCGCACTGGCATTACTGCGACAGTTCAGCTGTACGAAAACGGAAACGACAAATTCCCCGTCTCTCATGTTTGCCTTATGTTTACAGGCCCCATGAATAAACGGCCACCGTCTCCTGTCGATACAAATCGTGGCAATTCTCCCGACTTTCTTGGTGCGTACAGACCATCCTTGATTGGTTTGCACGATTGAGAACGTTAAAGCCATTTTGTGGCGCAGTGTTTCGAAATTATTGATAATACAAATGCACTTTAATATGGAAAGCATTTAGTTTGTTCATTTATTTTTTGAAAGCAAAACTTGTGAATAAACAGTAGTTCGAAACGAGCAGTTCTCCGAAACTTAGACGGGAGAGAATTGTTTCGTTATTATCAATCTTTTATCACAGATGCTATTCGGCGTTATAATAGCAAAGCGCAAACCTCGGGCTCAGTCTTTAGAGGGCCTTCTTCACCATTTGTGCTTTCTTTGTGACGGAAGAGCGCAGAACAAGGTGACAAGAGATAAGCAGCTTAGGCACCAAAAGGCCTAAGCTGCTGTCCTGGCCACCTGTACTTTGTTGTTGAAATAATCATTGATTGATTGATTGATTGATTGATTGATTGATTGATTGATTGATTGATTGATTGATTGATTGATTGATTGATTGATTGATTGATTGATTGATTTCTGCTTGCAGCTTCTTTGCCAAAAAGTGCTAATCGATCCGTGCTTGCTCACTTGGCTTTAATGGCCACCCGTTTGTACTTCATAACTTGCCTTTGAAGCTTAAGAAAAGTCGTTTCCGCCTCGAAGAAAAAGTTTGAATACTTCATTTCGTACATCGTTTCTTAGCATTGCAGCGTCCTGATGAAGAAGGGCGACGCATAGTTCCGGGAACCCTACCAACGCATGGTTGAGTAGATCGAGCCTCAATGGGCTGTCTCGCGAGCTCTTATCATGGCGTACTTGGCAAAAAAAAATATGCGCTGCTTCTTTTGGGTTGCGGTGTTAACGAATGTATATATATTGAATTAGGCTGAGCGAAGGGTAGTGCGGCAAATGCTGACTGAAATCCTTGCTTATTTCAACAGGGCCCCCTAACAAACAGCCACGCCAGCATCCCGCCGGCTATGGGAACATTCCTGGTGAGCCGAGCCTGTCTTTGTGAAATTATTTTGTTCCTTTCGACGAGCTGAGCTGCAACAGTTTAGAAACACAGATTAACTGGAATTAAAAATGTCGTTTTTTTCTTGATACAACTGCACTCTTGAAAGGCAAATATGTTACGTAAACTAGTTATTCATTCCATGTATAAGAAGTGCCTATCGCGCTTCGACAAAAAATCTAATGTAGTTTACTCTCTAATTAAAATATTGGCGACAAATGAAAATCATGTGTACAGGCAGGTTTTTTGTGTTTGTTAGTTTTTACGGTGCCCACATGCTTTCTTTAAAGTTGCATTTTTTTTATTTCCTGTTTATTCACATAAATAAACGGAAATGATTTTCAGTCCCATTGCTACCACCTTACCGCACCTCTGTTTCGGCTGGATTATCATATAGCCTGAATTGGGTACGCTTGTTATGCGAAACTTAACTCACAAAGAAAGCTTGTGCGCATTGTAAAACCGGTGGGTACCCGATTTCACTGGAGATTAGGCAAAAACTATGCAAAATACCCAGTACGCATGACCATTTGAATCACAGGAAGAGTGCATCACCTATCTCGGCAGAGATGGCAATGATTAATTTGTCGTTATTTGACTCAATTCGTAAAAATGGTTTCTTGGTGTTCGGCCAGCATAAGACCTTATTTCTAAAGTGAAATTGGCGGAAGACAGATCTCCGCTTGAAAAAAAAATTACTACACAAATTGTATCCAAGGTGTCTACTGCAATTGCTGTTTCCAGAACTCGCTGTTTTTCAAGCTCTTTATACCCATCGTTCAGATCAAGACCGTTTTCTCTTATTACGGATAATGAAGTTCGAAGTGCAATCGTAGTCACGGGGAATTGGAATGGGATGGGTCGGAATGGTATTGGTCGGCAATTCTCCTTGCTATGAAAGCTAGCCCCTGGGCATCCTTTCTTGCTTTCTGAATGTTGGAGTTACAGCTGGCGTTTCACTTCGAAGAGGCACGTGGATTATGAGGGGTGGCGTCCTTTTTGGGCTCAGATTTCATTTATATTAAAAGACTTTCTTGATTATGAACAGCGCCTATTTGCGAAACGCGTATAACTTGTTAGTCAAAAAAGTGCTGCTTTCACTCCAAGAAGTACAAAGCGTATTCAAATATTTACATATTTTAACATATGACTCTATCTGAGCAGCTAAACTGCTTATTATGCCAAAGAGATGCCGCAGTATGATCATATGCGTGACTGTGCTCATCATACCGCCATGCGTTGTCTCCCGGCGCGTCGATGGCGATAGAGTATTATTATGCCTAAGCTCAATGTCGTCACTCCACTGCTGACACCCCCCCCCCCCCTCCCAATTCGCCAGATTCTAAGGGGAAAGAAAACATTTAGTTCAGAATAGTAACGCCTTCATTTTTACCACACTAGCCTACGCACCAGTATTTTGGTTGCCACACTAGTAAAAAAAGAACTATTAATTTGTGTCCCTGAACTGACTTTTACAGCACCACCGGGAATTCCTCCGCAACAGCTTCCCAGTTATCCAAAAGTCCACGCTTCTGCATGGCCTCCAAGTAAGCATAACCCGTGTTTGTTCAATAGCTTTAGTTTGTAAACAATCAGAGAAGCTCCATGTGGCTCATGCGTAAAGTGCCTGTGATTGTGAGTAAAACAGACATTACGAATACAGAGTAATAAGAGAGCGGTCTACGTGGGTTTGATGGATCAGTGTGCCAGCTAAGTGTGGGCAATTCTCGGTCTGTTCTTAGCGGAGATGCTGCGATGGGATTTCTTACTTGCATTCGCTATCGACATATTACGTTCCTTGATGTCTTTGGCTGCAGACTCGTCATTCTATTCCTGCGAGTAGTACACCGACTAGGAAGACTTTGGAAAATAATGATGGACCAAGTATCGGAATAAAATGTTTCGCGAGATACACAATGCATTTCAGTCATGGCGAACTGTGGTGTTGCCAGGGCGTTATGTACAATTTGTTTTTTTGAATTTTCACTCTGATACATTTTTGGTTGCATTTCGATGGAAGTCAGATTTTACGATTGCATTAATCATTTCTTGTTGGAGTTTTGCCTTTTACAACTTAATGCGGAAGGTAATTGCAGTTTAAGTTCCATGTAATGTCAGTTATTCTACGATCGTTCCTGTCATTTTAGAGTGCTCCTTCTTTTCTTCTGAACCTTCTTTTCAGTTTAGAAAAAAGAATATGTTGCCGCTTTCCGAATAACAACAACTTAGTTATGGTGCTGATGCACTGCGATATCACGTAGTACCGTGTATCTCACGCTAGTTTTTAGTACAGCCAAGACAGTGCCGCAGAGCACCTGCTAACGGGTACAGGCCACAAAAACTTCCTGCTGTGCTCAATACAAATTTTCGGATGTTTTCGAGTTTGACTGGGAACGCGAACCCTACATTTATTATGCGAAGTGTGCGCAATATTTTCGTGCTTAAGTACGCTGATCGGCTTATCAGTTTGCGAGGTTGCTTGCTTAAATAAGATTAGACGTTGAACTTGTCTGAGCTACAGCGAGCAAAATCTGTGCGTCACTTTCCTGATCTTTGCAGGACCACAGAATCCTTATAATCACCCGGGGGTTCCAGCCCATCAAGGTGCCCCCACTCCTCCTGGAGTTCCTCGTGAGTCGGAAGCGTTTTTGTTCATGTGTTCAGGCACAATATCAAGAAAAGTATTCACAAAATTTAC
Organism: Amblyomma americanum; assembly: GCA_030143305.2. Taxonomy (NCBI): domain Eukaryota; kingdom Metazoa; phylum Arthropoda; class Arachnida; order Ixodida; family Ixodidae; genus Amblyomma; species Amblyomma americanum. Next base: position 82,530 of record JARKHS020030094.1, read on the forward strand.
AAGAATCCAGCCTGCATGTTACAGGAGCGTAGGCATGCAATCAAATACACAAACTCTTACTTAAGGACAATATTCGACCCGCCGCGGTGGCTCAGTGGTTAGGGCGCTCGACTACTGATCCGGAGTTCCCGGGTTCTAACCCGACCGCGGCGGCTGCGTTTTTATGGAGGAAAAACGCTAAGGCGCCCGTGTGCTGTGCGATGTCAGTGCACGTTAAAGATCCCCAGATGGTCGAAATTATTCCGGAGCACTCCACTATGGCACCTCTCTCTTCCTTTCTTCTTTCACTCTCTCCTTTATCCCTTCCCTTACGGCGCGGTTCAGGTGTCCAACGATATATGAGACAGATACTGCGCCATTTCCTTTCCCCAAAAAACCAATTATTATTAAGGACAATATTCGCTTTGAGAAAAAACTCTGCAGGACCTTACTTATCGACTGAATGTTTTAGTTTAGGCCTATAGGTACTGTAGAAATACGTGCTATGAGGGGAGCCCCCACCTAGACTCGCCATCTGGTGCATTTTCTTGCTTTTTTAAAGGTTTCGCAAATAAAGAAGTTGGGGCAGTTACTCCTTTAAGACCTGCCCTAGACTTCAGTTTGCCAACAAAAATTTGACGAGCTAACCACAGCCCTTGAGGTTTCAGTACAACCTCGGACCCCCGGCTCTGATAGAAGAAACAAACAAATCAACTAAACACACGAACACCCTTTTAACTCTTTCACTTGTCGTCTGAGAAAAACATTTTTCTCCAGGCAAAGTGAGGACAGGAAAAAAGGCATCCGGGAGATAACTGAAAGTGGAAAAAAGAAAAGAACAGTATCACAATAACCAAATAGCAGCGGTAATACAGTCCAGCCCGGCTGTATCGAACCCAGATATTTCGAATTACTGGCTATATCGAACACAGACATTATCTCCTCGATAATCCTGTGTAAACGTATAGAAAAGCAAAGCAGTATATCGAACTACAATTTCGCCCTTCATTCGATATATCGAACTTCGCGCCGCACCCCTGCAAGTGGCTCTTCTCCAATGACGCTCTTCAAATCACTTTTCGCACGCGGTGACGTGTCGGCTGCGCGGCCTTAGGCGCCTACGTGCAGCGCCAGCGTTGTGAAACCATGTGACGATGTGAACGTGGGGTGTGCTTCGATCTATTGCGCTCTTTTTTTTCCACGCCACATGGTTGTCATGCAGTGAAGCCGACTTAACTACAGTAGGACGTACAGTTGGGCGAGTTGGTATAAGTTCATATTGGGAAAACAGAGCACAAAAGAGAGAGGACCAGAAGAAGGAGGGACACAGGGCGAACGCTGACTCACAACTAAGGCTTCATTGATAAAACCTGGGGTATATAAAGGATGAAGGAAAGGCATGACACCTTGCATTATTTCTTGGCATTCTTTTATCGGCTCGCGCACGTTTCTTTTGTTTATATGTTTTGCCTTAATTCTCGTGCTAGTGTCAGGCCTTTCCTTCATCCTTTATATAACCCAGGTTTTATCAATGAAGCCTTAGGGGACTCTCGCACATGTGTGTGTGTGTGTGGGGGGGGGGGGGCTCTTTGTCACCGGGGGTGTCTGTTTCTAAACCGTCGTCGTCGTTACAGATGACGCGGTAGTTGCGACGCGCGACCTTTCTTTCAATCTTTCTTATCACATCTCTCAACTCTCCTACTGCCTTCACGTGGCATCGATTCTGGCTCATCTTGAGCCAGTGGGCAGGCCCGTGCACTTTCCTTAATTTCATTCTTCCTGCAGTCGCAACAACTACAACAATGAAGCCTTAGTTGTGAGTCATTGCTCGTCCCGTGTCCTTCTTCCTTCTGGTCCGCTGTCTTTAGTGCGCTGTTTTTCCACTATGACTTAACTACACCCTAGCGGTGACATGCTTCACTGCCCAATGCGTTGCGGCAACCAACTGCACCTTAATGTAAATGAGCGAGTATTCTACTTGTAGCGTACTGGCAACAGGATTAGACATGTTATGATAGGCAGTGGCTAGTTCCGCAGAACCGCCCGCTAGGGCTTCGATGCGAAGCAGGCTAGGCCTCCCAGCGCCTAGCGAGCGGTGCGCGCCAACATGCATGCCGGCGAGCGGCACGTATGAAAGAAGCGCGTAACTATAGCGTGGGTGCAATGCATTCTTGCTTGTTGGCTACAGATAAGCTTTGTGGCGGCCCACAGCCCCCCCCCCCCCCCCCTATATGGCTCGGCGCAATTGGCTGCGCGGGCCGAGCACTCGTCATCATGCGTGTTTTGGATGCGATCGGGTGCACCCGCTCACTGCGCATGTCCGGCATGTTTTCCGCCGGCATCACGGTGAGTTTGCGCGCGACCCCGCCAGTGGCTAGATAAAGGCCGAAGGGGGGGGGGGGGGGGGGGGGTGACTAGCAGCGCGCACTTCGTGGTTCCGGCGGCGCGGACCTACAGCTGCCGCCCGCGAGACGTTCATGGTTCGCGTTCTGCGGGAGCGTCGTCCTTCACGGCTCCTTCACGGCTGGTTACCGGCAGTGTTGTACAGCTTTACCTGTCGTGAGTGGCTGCGACGCCGGCGTCCTTGTCATTTGTGCAGCTTGCAGGCCCGACTATCATCGCGCAGTTTGTTACAGCAGATGGCGTGTTGTTTTGAAGCGAAAGCTTCACTACGCTAGGTAAAGCCGATTTCGCCGTGCGTTGCCGGTTGACCTTCAAGTGAGCCAGAGGTCAAGTGTGGCTATCGGCCTTACCATATGTGGTCCACCATGTGTCGCACCACTTGACCTTCGACCTTTCGATTCACCGGTAGAGGGCGGTAGAATAGGCCGCAGCGTTCATTGGGTGGACAACCTCTCGCGATCAACCATTAACTGCCACCTTGCATGGTGCCAGGGTGGGCGCGCTGCCTATCCAGTGTGCGGAGACGCACTCAACGTTGGAGGCCAAGCCAAGCCAAGCCGCGTCTACTTGCCCGATGCACCACAGCTTCGCTCTCTAACCAGGTTCAGCACTAGTTAAACCGCAGCTGATTTTTATCTGAGCCTAGGCTAGCTTTGTTACAACTGTGCCTGCGTTATAACGTCGGGGAGCTCGGAGGCTACTGAGGTGTTACGTTAACGCAACCGCTGTGCTTTGCTCGGGCCGCTTTGCGCGATACATTTGTTTTCTTGTGCAATTTTGTATTAGTTTCGTTACGCATGTAATAAACAAAGTTGTCTGCTGATTGTGGTGTGTTAATCGTCGGGCGATGTCCTGGCTCGCGAACCCCAGAAAGGGAGGTTCCCTTAGCTTATCTTTGCCATTTTTTGTACATCGAACTATTCCGTCCGGGTTTGACTGTGCTACATATTCCAGGAAGCACGTCTGTGGTGGGTGTGAAAAGATGTGGTGCAGGAATAGATAATGGAATTTAGCTGCAGAGACATCACGGCAAGTTAAACTTCTATGGTGTGGCGTGTCGCGTGTCGGGGCGTGGTATGGTGAGGTGTGTTTAAAGTCCCAAAGCGGCAGGCAGGCTGTGAGAGACGCCGTAGTGGAGTGCTCTGGTTTAATTTAGACCATTTGAGATTCTTCAACATGTACTGGCATTGACATTTGTCTCTCTTTTCTGACTTTTAAAGGACCAATGCCACCTGTAAGACAACCGGTTCCCAGTCATCCAGGCGGTCGTCTTCCTCCCGTGGTTCCTCGTGAGTCGACTTGTCAGTTCTTCTTAGCTCCTGAAGGAAATCGCGCGTGGAATATCACGCGACAACGTATACAGCTCGTTCAGTCGAAAAGCAGTCGGCGTACTCGGCACCGCATGTCAGAAATAATCGGGGGCTGAGTAAAAAAAAATTGTATCTTGGTAATTTTTGGTTCTAGTGATTGATGATTGATCGGTGTGTGATAGGCGATGACGAGGTAATGAAACCATTGTAATTAATTGATTAAATTAAAAAGTTAAAAATGAAAAAATGGAAAAATCGGTGCTCAAAAGTGGCAAAATACTCATAATGAAAAGCCAACGCCTGATGACAATTAAGAAAATTTAGAACATGTAATTAATCAGTTAATCAATTGAAGTAATTAAAAAGGGAATGCAAAATGCGTCCAAAGGTGTCAAACTGCTCATAATTAAAAGCCTAACCCATTACGCTACCACGTCATATCCTTAAGGCGGAGCTTATGTGTCCTCTCCAGTTTTTTCAAATCATTTGACCAACATGAGCAAGAACGCTGTGCCTGCGTTTTTACAAGCTTTTCTTTTGGAAGACAAGTTGATGAACAACGAGCATCATTTCATACATGGTTGGTGTGCGCAAAACACTTTGTAATTGAGCGAAAGCATTCTGATCGTCCGATGGGCGTTAGCTGTTAGTACAAGAGGTAGTAAATTAAAGCGAACAGATGTGAGCTTTGTTTCGTCCTATTTGATGCACTTTTTTATCAACTGCGTGACAAGGTTCTTAACAAAGACGTACTGTTTCCATATTCCATACTGTTTCGCCTCATGTCGTCGCTTTTCTCGCGCCTTAGTTCTTCAACACAGCGCACAGTGTCAAAAAAAGGAGACGAGCTTTCGGTTTTATATTGCCCTCCAAATGAACCTATAGTGTTAAGTTTGCTCGGTAAAAGCGGGTCCAAAGAAATGTTTTTCGCTGTTTACAATTTTTGCAGGAGCGCCCACTTTCCCGCCCCAGCAGCATCCCCGTGACCCAGGGCCTTGGTTTTACCCAGAATTTTTTCGTGAGTAGATATATTCTTTCTTAAATTAACGCCTAAAAGTTGTCCATCGGGGCGATCGTAAAACGAGTGGCGCTACGGAATTTCCTGCTAATATGCATTTAGTATAATATACACTTATTGTTCGGTGGAAAGCGAAGCTTGGGCCCACCACTGGCGTCATTTTTAAAAGGAACATTTTTAGTACGCTTGGTCTCCGAACGTCTATGTAAATATATACACTCAGGCTTGCAAACTATCTCTAAAGGTACAATAACAGGCTTTACAGCAAGTTACCTCCGATTACCTGGGATTCTCCTTAATTTTTCTTACCTTGTATGCATGCTTGTACACTCCGCGACAAGTGCCACTCCACTAGAGGCCAATAACAACTTCTGGCAATGGAGCGGAAGCTAATTCCATCTTAGAAAAAGAAGCGTAAGTGTAACATTCCGCGGTTTTGAGCAGTCCCGTGACCACTGCCGTTAAGTATTTTCTAGATACAAGGTTTCCAGAATCAAAGTTTCTCTCTTTATTACGACAGTTTTCTCCCCGCAGATGTTTCTGCTTTCCGAAGTGTGGAGCTAAGTATGTACGATTAATTGTTCTTTTGTTCTGGTATTTGCTTTTTTTCGATAGTTTGCGTTTTGGTTCTTACCGTAAGCTGGAGGAGAAGTCAGCAAAGTTTTATGTTACCTGAATATGCTCTGGGTACCCACGGTAGAGGGAAGGCATGATTATGAAATTCTTGACAGAATAAAATGAACAATGGGCGAAATGAAAGCCTCAGCTCGTTAGCCGATGTTTCCACAAGAGGACTTGGCTCTTTCTGGACAAAACCGGAAAACACTACTGCGATATTTCTCTTCTGACTTTTGATAGCTCCAAAAATGCGGCAGGCGTAGTCCTAATTTCTTCGCAAATCACATGAGATGTTGATAATTTTCTGTAGATCGCGATGCGGGGCACGACATCGAACGAAACGAAGCTTAGGCTGAGGGCCAAGAAGACTGGGTTCTCGATTTGTAACCATTTATTTTGTTTCCATTTGTTCCCATTAGTGAAGTAGGCCGTGGGGAGGACTTGACAGGTTTTGTATGCAGGTAAACGGCATATGCTGTTTATTTGCAAAAACACGCCCGACGTTCATGCCTCACGTACTGACAGACGCCGACAGAGATCAAGGATAGAGCACGACAACTCGTTTAGCACACTTGACAAGTTTTATCGACGCTAATCACAACTCGGGATATAAGCTGCAGTGGTTTTGCTGCGTATACTTATGTTGCATGGTCACTGTGAATCGGCCGGACTAGAAGCAGCGGCAATAGCATGGCAAGCGGTGGCGCACCGACCAGACCGGAAGTGCTCGAGATTGGTCATTTGCTTGCTCACTTCCTGTTGCTTTTGTCATGATTGACGTCACATCCAACGAATTGAATCATCGCAAATTAAGGCCCCCATTACTGTAGCACGTAATTAAGGCACTAAAATGTCATACCAGTGGCGGAGCCATAGTGGCTATGACATTCGACTGATGAATTCAAGGATGAGGGATCGAATCTCACCGCGGCGATCGCATTTAGATGGACGCGAAATGAAAACACGCCAGTGTAGTGTGTGGTGTTGATTGCACGTTAGATAATCCCTGGCGGTCGAAATTACTCTGGAGCCCTGCATTACGACGTTTCTGATAGCCTACGTGTAAATTCGGCCATTAAATGTCACATATAGCCACCACTAAAATGCCGTGCCCCACTGACAACGGTTTCCAAGCTACTTTAGCGTCACTCCCAGCCTCAACGGCATGCGAAAATCTAGCGCTTTTTAAGCAATAGACAGCAGCAAATTTTTTCTCCTAAAACGAGTCTTCTAGACGATGTTGCTTTCCAGTTCACAAGCTGAAGTCACCGCAAGATAAATTTGTGGATATCTAGCGCTTACTCCAGATAGGTGTCTTCGGTCAAATGGGAATCTTAAACTTCTTTTAACGCTCGTTTTCATGCGGCTGATTAATTTTGAGGATAAGTTAGGAAAGGGATATTTAAAAGTGAGATTCCAAAACATGGCTACCGACTAGACGTCCTATCGGAGTCACTGCGTTAAGCGCTACCTGCGCTAATGACAGCCTGATCCAAACGCCTTGCCCTTTTAAAATTGTCACTGTTATTTTGAATCTTTACTCACTGTACAGAGAAAGGCAGGCCGGTCTTGTTCAGACGTGGGAATTGTCTGTCCGAGGGGGAAGAAGCTGCTGTTGCGCTAGCAGTAGCCGAAGGATACCGCAGAAATAAATCGCTCACAATAATCACTGACTCCAAAGAAGCATGCATGCACTGCACTAATGGTAGGATCAGCAAGAGAGTGCTACGCATCATCCTCCAGGCGGGACCCCCGAACAAAGAAATTCAGCACAAAATTTCCTGGGTGTCGGGGCACACCGGAGTGACTGGGAATCAGAGGGCCGACGATCTAGCTCGCGAGCTTACCAACCGAGCAGATACATCAAGTGACCCTGAGCCCACCACAACGGTGGAACCATCGTACGCGGAAATCCTAAATCACTACAGAGGATAGCGTATCCTCCACCACACCGGCTATTAACGCAATGTGAGGCAGTCGGTTGGCGTAGACTGCAAACAGGAAGCTTTCATAACTTACACATACTTCACAAAATGTTTCCGAACCAGTACGCGGACACATGCAAGTGGTGTGGAGCCACCCCCACTTTATACCATATTACATGGGAGTGTAAAAACAATTATTCATTCCATAAACTAAAAGA